>JBAKFZ010000118.1:0-38676 GCA_037355385.1 Saccharomycopsis sp. FM-2023a
TAATGATAAAATTATAATAATAATAAATTTTTTTCATCAAATAAAGATTTCCTTACAAATCTTCATCTTCATCTGGTAATGGTAAAGCAGCAGCACTTTCCATTTCTTTTTTGTATTGTTCCATCAAGTTAGTATCAACAGAAACTTCTGGAGGAGCTAAAGCTGGAGCGGCAACAAATTCTAAAGAAGTATTACCAGCTAATTTTCTAGCTAACCATAAGAAAGGTTTTTCGAAATTATAATTGGATTTAGCGGAGATATCGTAATATTGTAAATTCTTCTTTCTGTGGAAAGTGATAGTTTTAGCTTTAACTTTTCTTTCTTTAACATCAACTTTATTACCACATAAGACAATTGGAATGTTTTCACAAACTCTGACTAAATCTCTGTGCCAGTTTGGAACATTTTTGTAAGTGATTCTTGAAGTGACATCGAACATGATAATACCACATTGACCGTTAATATAATAACCATCTCTTAAACCACCCAATTTTTCTTGACCAGCAGTATCCCAAACATCAAATTTGATTTCACCAAAGTTAGTGTAGAAAGTTAATGGATGGACTTCGACACCTAAAGTGGCAATGTATTTTTTTTCGAATTCACCAGTTAAATGACGTTTAACAAAAGTGGTCTAAGAATAATTGTTAGTATTTGATAAAGATAAAGACGCGTCAAAATTGTTTTTGAAAAAAGGGGTTGTGATCAGACTGGAAACATGAAAAGGTTTTCATTAACTTCATTTAACAAATTCAATTAATTAATGATTAATCAATCAATTATGATTTATTATTGAAAATTTGCCGTCACGCAAATAAAATAAACAAAAACAACTTAATCAAAGTCATCATAAAGAAAGAACTAATCCATTAATAAATCAATGATAAGCATCTTTCAATACTAAACACAACCCATATATATAAGAATTTATTTTCGAAGTTTGGATTGTTCAAATAAAATAATTCATGATCCAGATCAATGTAAACAACCAAACCCGTCAAGTCACTCAAATAGAAGCAACAATAACAATAACTTTAAGAATACATACCTTACCAGTACCACCGTCCCCGACGAGGACTAATTTAAAGGTAGGAACAGAAGAAGCGTCAGACATGATCTTGAGAACTAGTAAAGTAAATTGCTCTTTGGTAGTTAAAAAAAACTGTTTGTTGGTGGCCAAATTTAAAAAACTTTTTTTTTTTGCTCCTGAAAATTTTGAGAATTTCTGAAAGATTCCAACGTTACCCGCAACTGGGTCAATTACAGAATAACATAATTGTTAGATTCATGAAAAGTTACCATCAATTTACTATTAAAAGGTCAATTTATTTATTTGAGAACTTCGAAGTCTCTGTGATATCCTCACTAACCCCACCAATCAACTCGTTTACCCAATCTAACATTTCGTTTTTCTCTTTTATTACTTTTTTCTTTTCATTTTTTAATTCAAATAATTCTAATTGTAATTTTTTAATTTTTTCTAATTGATCATTAGTCGAAACCCCAACTCCTGGTAATGATTCAATTATTGTAAAAATTTGTCTGGTTTTTAAGATGATATCCGTTGATAATTCATTAAGGGTATTCTGAAACTCTTTTTCGGGTATCGGTATGCTATCTTTATCAGCCATTTTCTCTTCTCCTTCAGCTGGCACAAAATCTGGATTGGTGTTGATATAATTCATTGAGGCACAAAATTGCTCTAGAAGCTGTTATTCAGAGTTAGTATTGAATTCTTATGACATTTATGATTCAACTTACTTGATCAAGACAAATCTGTAGTTGTGTTAATCTATCAGCCATTATTATAAAGTCTTATGGTTTGAGATAAATGCTGACAAAATGTGCAATGAATCCACTTTATTGGATCTTTTAATTATATTTGCTACCTTTATCAAAGGATTGACAAGAGTCTGACTTCAAATGTTTTGTTTTTGTTGCAAAAACGGGGCTCGTAATTTTACAGTTCATTTATACCTTTAAATATAGTTAATGATTTACAAATTATAACAAAATAACCAAAGTAATATTTAATATAACTGATTTTTTTGTAATTAATTTATGATATTCTCCGTGTTCAGTTGTTATTCTAAATCAAAGGAATATTCTTCCTTGTGGTAGAGCAGTACAACACTTCAGATCATGATTTGCAATTTAAATCCTCCTTAACTTTTTTTGAGACTCAACATCTGGTAAAAGAAAATATTCACTTGTTATATCCGTTTCTGTTAAAGAGTAGGTTAAATCAAATTCAAAATTCATCAAAAAAGTATTTTATAGTAATCTCTGCAAAATCAGGATCAAATCTAAAAATTGTATTGTCTTTTAAATTCAAAATTTCAATATTTTGCAAAGAATTCAAACTGTCAGAGTAAATTGTTGTAAATTTATTGTTCTGCAAATTCAAATGTGTAATGTTGCGATTTGAGAAATTATCAAACTATTTCTAAGTTTTTCAAGTTTACCAAAATAGAAACTTGTGAAACGTTTTTCAATTGTCAAAACCTCGAGATCGGGAAAATTATCTGGTGTTGAAAATTCTAAAATGATTGGAATATAGTATGCACAATCTCCAGCAAAAACAATTTATGAGTTTCTAGTTTTGTTTGGCTCTATAGTGAAATCATGTAATGATTTTGATTGATATTTTTCAAGAGAAAGATCAAAGCTCGAATTTTTATCAGATAGTGAATGATTCACTAGGACAAATAATCGGAATGTGGAAGGTTTTTGTGAATTAATTCTACCTTCTTCTAAAAGAATAAAAGATTTTGGATTCAAAGCAGATCTTTGAACCATATAACCACCCATAACAAGCTCAAAATAGTTAAAACTTTCTTTGAAACTATGAAAATCATCTAAACACGATAACTTTTCTAAATGATATAAATGATTTTCCGACAAATTTCTCAAAAAAATGATCAGCAAGATGAAAATTAACAATGTCTATAAAAGAAGCAATTCTAGAGAATAGAAAGCTTCTATGATTTATCAATCTGAAGATAGCGCCTTTACTGATTAATGCTGATTCTTGACCTTGATCTCTTGAAAGAAAATCTTTCTAAAGATCATTATCAGGATCATTACTGTCTTCAAATTTATCAGTTTCTCTTTTAGATAATGGTATTAGCTCGACGACAGAAAACTCACAACCAATAAAATAATGTTCTTCTTTAAGTTGTGGATTGAGTCTCTCACTTTCTGCTATTAATTTTCTATTTGGGGGAAAATGGGTGAAATCTCGAATGGGGACCTGAATCTTTTAAAGTATTGAGGAGTGAATGATCTTACAGAATAATTTTGCCAAAACAATAGATTGAATAATTGAAAACCTTACAAAACATGAGCAATGAGTTTTTACAGTTGTGTGTTTGTGATTGGCATTATATATGTCAGGTGATATGTCACGCTGTCCCGAAAATCACGTTTATCAATGATATCATAGAAAGCAAACAAATAATTTTGCAAAAGTTCTAGACTTTTTTGCCGCTTCGCCCCAGTTCTTTATTATAATAATAATAGCAATAAATAATACCAGCAAAACCACACAAACACTTCCAATTAAATTTTCCTGAACTTATTTTTTGTTTTTGTTTTTCTTTTAATTTAAAGACCAAAACTATCCAATTGACTACTTACTGTCTGTTCGATCAATTAAAGTCCCCTTACTTTGTGCCAATTGATCTCCGCCTGTCAGTTTTTTTTCCCCTTGTGTTTGTTTGCACCTTTTACAGTTTGTTTGGTTTTTGTTTGCTGAGATTACCATTTCTCATCACTTGTGTTTGATCTTTTGCTGTTCTTGTTGTATTTATTAATACTTATTCTTGAACTTGCTTTGCTCTGTCTCTGTCTTTTGTGTCTTTTTCAATTGATTGATTGATTTGTCGTGATTTGAGTTTGTTTTATTTTTTTCCTTTTTGACGTGACTTCTTCAATTTTTAATTTGCGATACAAACACAAATCATTTTTTCTCTGTTTGGTAATTCACAATTGAATTTCTTTTGAGTTGATCCCATTCCTAATCCCACTCCTCTGCTATTCGGAATTGAATCACTCTCTCTCCCTCGTGTCCGTCTCATCTTATTACATCCCGCGCCATCCTTCCTGAATCTTTGTCATCGGATAACTTTTGTCTTGCTATTTTAAATCCAAGTCATCATCTTAATCATTGATCATGGAGCCTCAATCTTTTGAACAACTGTCTCCCGATAACACTGTTTTGGATCAGCAGCAACCTCCATCAGGCCCTCAACATAGCACCCCCACTCACACTCCCCGATCCTCCACCGCCACTAACAATTTTGCTCCAATGGATTTGTTGCAATCCTCTGTTACTCCGGTAATTACCAATTCTCAACCTGAAAACTTCATCACTACTTTTCCAATTCCTAATCCTCCTCAAGCCACTGCGGCAACCAGTAATACTACAGCCCCAAAGACTTTATGGATGGGAGATATTGATCCCTACAATGATGAAGAAGATATTGCAAATATTTGGAAATCAATGGGTAAAAATGTATTAGTGAAATTAATCAAGGCTAAAAAAGGTACTCCTGCTGCTGCTTTAAATACCAATCATGCGGGTTACTGTTTTATTGAATTTGAAACTTATGAAGATGCCAAAATGGCATTATCTTTAAACGGATCTAAAATCCCTAATTCTAATAACAATCGATTATTTCGTCTCAATTGGGCATCCAGCGCCACATTAAGTGCTCCAATTCCTCAATCACCTGAATATTCATTATTTGTGGGTGATTTAGCTCCAACTACTACTGAAGCTCACTTATTATCTTTATTTCAAGCTCATTTCAAATCTGTGAAAACCGTTAGAGTTATGACAGATCCAACCACTGGTGCTTCAAGATGTTTTGGTTTTGTTAGATTTAGTGATGAAGCAGAACGTCACGAAGCTTTAATCAAAATGCAAGGTATTTGGTGTGCTGGTCGTCCACTTCGTGTTGCTTTGGCTACTCCAAGAAATGCTAATGTTAGTAATGTTAATGCAGCAGCAGCAGCTGCTGCTGCCGCTGCCAATTTTGGGATTGCTCCAATTTCTCAAACTGGTCCTCCTCCATTAAGTTCAGAAATGATGATGTATTCTCCATATGGGATGCCATATTATGGAACCACTCAATTTGGAATTCCAGTAAGTGCTGGTGGTAGTGGAGGCAACGGTAACTCAAACAGCCCAACTCAACATACTTTTTCTGATCCTAATAATACTACAGTTTTCATTGGAGGTTTAACTAATGGAGTTCCAGAATCAACATTGCTTCAACTTTTCCAACCTTTTGGAACCATTGTACATGTTAAAATTCCTCCAGGAAAAGGTTGTGGATTTGTTAAATTTAGAAATAAAGAAGATGCAGAAGCTGCAATTTCTGGAATGCAAGGTTTTGTCATTGGTGGATCAAGAGTGCGATTAAGTTGGGGTAGAAGTCAAGGTGGTAGTTCAAACAACAATGATATGTCTAGTTCGAGATTTAATGGTAATCTTAATCCATCATCATCAGGAAACAATAATTTATTTTATCCAAGTCCTCAAATGATACCAATGCCAACAATCCCTCCCACAGAAATGGATCCAGCAAATTTCCCACCAGGAACAGAGTTTATGCAACCTGGTTTACCAATGCAAGTACCTCCACCAAATAATTTATTTAATACTGGTGGTTATTACTATGATCAAGGAGCTTTTGAAGAACAAAATGATTCTAATGAAACTGGTATTTAATTACTTCCCAAAACACAAAAAATAAAAGTTAATGGTGTTGAAGTTTTTTTTTTGTTCATGACTAACTAATGTGTTTCTTTTTTTTGTTCTTTTAATGACTTGGTGTGCGTGTGTGTTTTTTTTCAATCTTTTTATTTTTGTTAAAAACAAAAAGATTCTGGTTTCATTATATGTATATGCAATTTATTTTTTGATAACGAACTTGTGATTTTAACTTTTCTGATTTTTTTATTAGTATTATTCTTTTATTTTTCTTAAAGTTACTGAAACGTTATTTTTTTTTCTCATTTACTTTAAAAAAACTTATTATTTGACTTTATATTCATTTTTAATGAAAACATTTTAAATCATTAATTTTTGTAAATGTTGAAACCAATTAATGCACCTCTTGGCAAACATGTCAATTCTTTTTTCAAATTTTTTGCAAAAAGCTATTTTGAAGCGCTGCATTATGAAAAAAATAATCTTACATGATTAAAAATTAAAAGATCATAAAACATTAAACCACTTCTTCATCCTCCTCTTCAATTATAAATTGCTGGTCATCATCATCGTCGTCGTCATCATCATCTTTATTCAAATCACTTAATTCAATATCATTATTATTCAACTTCAAGTAATGATTTTTATTTAAAAATTTGTTAATAATATTTGATCTTCTTCTTTTACCTAATAACAAGAATCCGATCAACAAAATTAACCCGAAAAACACCAAACCCCCGATTATTCTATGACTTTTTTTCCATTCATTGTTTTTTTTAACATCTCGAGCTTCAAAACTTGGTCTTGATTCCACTCCTTCGATTTCTCCTCCATAATTAAACGTATCAGTTGATAAACCATACACAAACCCAACCTTATTTGGACTTTCATCCAAACTCTTGGTGGCTTCGTAATTTTCGGAGGAGTAGTATAAGATTGCTCGACCTAAAGTCCAAGAAAAATCTGATCCATTGATTTTTTCTGCCACGTGTAGTGTATTTTCTTTATTAACTTTGTTTGTATCATCTAATCCATATCTTGGAAACCCAAGTCCTTTATGAAGAACATTCAAAACCCAAGATGATTTATAACAAAGCTCCAGTAATTCATCATCATCTAGATCCAGTAATTTTTCTTTTGATTTCAAATCATTAACTTTCTTTAATTCTTGCCAATTAATATTACAAATTTCATTGGATTTCTCATAAAAAGATTGATAATTATATTCATTATCATGATTTCCATTATGATTATCATTCAAATTAAGTAAATTACCAATTGAATCCCAATATCCACTAATTCCAATAAACTTGTCGATATCAAAATTTAAACTAGGTAATGATTCAGATAATAAACATGATGAAACTTCTTGAGGATCATTTAGATCACAATTATTTTTCGATTCTTCATTAATTAATAATGGATATAAATCATTTAAACATTCAGTGAAGTTTCCTAATCCTTTAACTTTGAAGCTTTTATCATTATTCGTTCCCACTACTAACTCTTTTTTAACTAATCCTAACGGTAAACATGGATCATTTATTATTAAATTTTTTTCAAATTTCTTTTCAATTTTTTTCAAATAGTCTTCAATTTTTAGATTTAAATACTTATTTCTTGATTGATACATTCCATAACCAAGAAATGAGGTAGAAAAAATATCATGATTACTGATTTTTTTATCAAATAATTGTAATTTGTATAAAGTTGAAGCATGCTCTTGAATTTCATTTTTATTTTGAGGCAGAAAGGCAATTTGAGTTGAGGCTCCTCCCATATCTAACAACCCATAACTTGTGTTACCTTCAAACAGTTCCATCAAATAATTCAAACCAATCCAGCCATATAAACCTTCGATGTCTCCATTGATAACATTGATATGACTACCACAATCTGGTAAGTAATATTTTGAATGCAGTTGGATATATTTGCATATATTGTCCAAAATCTTGAATTGTTCATTAGGTTTTAATAACCTCATTCCTGCAGTGGCGTGAAGAAAGATTGGGGTTCGATATTGTTGTTCAGTGGGGATAACTTGATCAGTTGTTTTAAGTAATTTAAAAATATGGTCTTTGCCTACCAGTCCTGGATTGTTTTTGAACAGAGAAATACCTGGTTTGATTTTTTTCCTCCAATTTGGTTTTGTATGAATAGCCTTAGAGAACTCATCATCTTCATCTTCACTATCACTATCACTATCATCATCATCATTTTCATCATCATCATCATCGGCCACTCTGGCCACGAGATTTAATGATCTCTTTTTCTGGGTTTCAAGATGTACCGGACTCAACCAATTGTAAATGTAGGCCCTGGATCCCTTGGAACCCGCATCAATGATGACAATGTAATTGTAAGGGACGTTCTGGTCGTTTATGACCGGTCCACTCTTGATCTTCTTCTTGCTTCCCATGGTATCGCTAAGTTTGATATTGGATTGGTGGCTCTGCTGGTGATTTCTAAATCGATGTTTTTTTTTCTCATGCGTTCCAAAGTTATCCTACTTGAATTAATTGCAATTGCATGATAATAAGTTCACATTTCTATCCTTTTTATTAATATCTTCATTGATTGACTTGTTATGATAACAATCCAATTGGTGGAGCAATAAAATATTTTTCATAAGCTTTGAAATCATGAGTTATTTTTTTATAATGAAAAATGGTGAAAATTCGAGTGATAATAAAATTTCCTTACTCTAAACATTTCCTTACTTTAATAATATAACTAAGAATTATTGAAAATTGTAGTTTGAAATTGTAACTGAAGATTGAGTAACTTCGACAAACTAAACAAAAACGATTTTATCAACCAAAGATGTTGAGACTTGATAGTTCGATGAATTGTTCAAGTATGAAAATCAAGATAAAGAAACATTGATTAACAAAATCAACTATTCGATAAAATTTGGAACAAAATTACTTTCCGAAAACCATAGTACTCCGCCTTCTGTATTAAGTTTTTCAAAACCTTTTGAACGGAATAAAATGGCTCCTGATTTTGACGAATTGGTATTGTGCTCAATAGGTACTCTTTTACCTTCAGGTGAAAACGAGCTACATGTATATGATTACTCATGTTATTCAGGCAAGAAAAGAACTTTTCAATTTAACAGAACTTTTTCAAAAAATAATGTTAACAACTAACGAGATTGAAATATTAAGTGATAAAAATTATTTCAAATTTCTCTTAAATGCATTCATGATGATCGGAGAATCTTATACTTTTATATTTTTTGATGGAATCAATTCTCTAATTTTGAGAAAACTCACCAAATTTGAGTTTAACTGTTACTTTTTTGTGATGGAACAAAAAAGATAACTAATGAAAAAGAGATTATCGAATTAGCAGCAGCACTTGCAGTTGTTGTTGTGTTACTTCTTAAAAGTCGTAAACATATCAAAGTTGTTAAACAGATAAATATGAAAGACTTGGATGATCAGTATTATGAATTACTGATTGAAGAAAATGATATGTTGAATAAAGCAGGCAAGAAATAAGCTTTGAAGGAGGTGGGAATCTGATAACTATAAAGAGTTAGATAATATATTGAGCGAATTATCAGTTGAGACTTGAAAAGATTCAGTAATTACCGAGTACTATTAATCTAAACATTTATAAGGCTTGAACATTTTTTAAGATTTATTTCTTGCTTAGATTTTGTAGAGAGTTTTAAAGGCTTGCAATAGATATTTTTAGTCAAATCATCAAGTAAGTTTATTATTTCTTTTATTAAAAGATTGTATTAAATGGCCATATGATCGAATAGTCTGCACAAATTTAAATATTGTATCAATTAACTAATCATCAGCTCAATCAAATCATAAGGTTATCAGAGTCCTGATGTAACAAGATAATCTCATATAAATTCGACAAACTTTCCAGATTACCTTTTTTCTCAATTTCCGTCTATAATTTTAGACTTGAAGAAGTGTCAAGAGTATAATTTTCGAACAGAAGGTGTCACATTTTCACATTTAAAAATACTACAAATCTCAAGTTTTAAATGGAACAATTTTTTATTTTTCTTCATTTTGATTGTATTTCAAATAATGATTTTTGTAAAAAAAGTAAATATAAATCAATAATACGAGCCTTCGTCAAAACATCATTCAACAGCACTAGCAATTTCTTCTTGATTACTTTTAACTTTTTTGATTATTTTAGCATTTTTATCACTTTTTCTTTTCTTTCCTTTGCTTTGTTTAATTGGTCTTTCTTCATCCTCTGAATAAACAAAATCTGGCAAATCATATAGTCTGACCCCTTTGATTTGTAAGTCGTTAGTTTCTTCATCATAATTTTCTGGATTTTGACAAAATGATAAGAAATCTTTACAAATCATATGAATATCCACTTTCTTACCTTCTCCATTACCTGATTCTAATTGTAATCCAATATAAAGACTGGTTATATGTAAGGAAATGTAATTTTCTTCATCTTCTAATTTCGAATTAATCTCTTCAGAACCTTTATTAGTTTCAGTAATTTCAATATACTTTTTCATTATTTCTTCACCTTTCAACGTACCAAACCCAGTTAAAAGTTCTTTACGACCTTCAGTATCATCCTTTGGTATTAAAAAGCTATGCTCAAAAAATTTAACATATGGATGAGCTAGACTAATTGCTTCATGAATTTCAAGTTTCTGAACTAAAAATCTAATTCTAGATTCGATCCAACCACTCCATTTTAATGCTTGTTCTTCTGTGCCTTTAGTTGCTGCAGTAACTGCTAAATATGATTTATAAGTATGAAAAAATTTATGTTTTTCAAATAATGCTGACCAATTTTTTTTACCCAAATTTATATCACTAACAATATCACTACCTCTTTGTAATTCAGATAATATAACTTTCATTGTTGACGAAGTAATATTATGAGTAGCACACATTGACGGATAAGCAGGAGTTATAACTGGCATTTTATGTTGTCTATCACCAGCATATAATCTTGGATTCCAAACTCTAACTTGTAATGGACCGTCTTCAATTTGCTTCAAAAGAACAGGTTGAGGCCAACTCCATTGATTTAAAATATGGAAAAATTTTATAACAATGACGGCACTACAAGCATTTGGATATAATTGACAAATTCTGGCCACTAACATTGCCCAAGCAACCCCGCCAGGAAATCCAAAGACATTACCATAAACAGCTCTTCTTTGTGCCCATAGTTTAATAGTTCTTAAAGCATATTTGAAGGACATTGGCTTTGGAACAAGTTGTAAGATTTCATCCGTAACTCTTGTACCATTTAAAGCTCTAATATCTTTTTCATCAATATTTCGTAAAAGATTTTTATCAAGTAAACTTAAACTAAGTGGCACTTGATTAACATCTAATCTAGCACAAATTAAATCGATAGAAATCCCACTATATTTGATTTTAATAATAGGAACAAAAGCGTCTTTCACAATGACGATTTCATTAAGATCTGGTTGTTTTCTTAACATATCAGCAAAAACTGTGAAAAAATCTTCTCTTGTAACATGTTTTGGAACTACCACCAAAGTATCAATATCTGAGCCTGGACCATAAACTCCTAATCTATAAGACCCAAAAGTAAAGATCTTGCCTCCAGCATCTTTAGCCATACCTTCTGACATATTTTTGTTAATTGAAACAGTATAAACAAATTCTATAGCCAATTTTTGAAAAGTTTTTAAAACTTCATATCTTTTTTTGGTAGCTTCTTCACTTTCAAAAGATCCCTGTTTTTTCAATTCGCTAACCATAGCAGTGTTAAGAGCAGTTTCGGTGTCATTGGAGGGTTCAACAGAAATTGGTGGTGTAACACCATAAGTCTTCGTTTGAATCATGATCTAAATTTAGAATTAAATAAATGAAAACAAAAAAAAGTAAGAACGAGAACGTATAACTAAAGCGACAAATGGACAGAATATGAACTAAAAAGATGAAATTGAAAGCAGCTTTTCTCAAAAGTATAAAAAGGAGAAGAAATGAAAATAACCAACCTAAGAAAAGAAATGGGAATAAGTTTTAAAACCTATTAACAGTACTGGATGAAGACGGTGAAAATTTAGATAAGGTAACAGCAGTGGACGGTGACTGGAGATTGAGACGGATATGACCCCAGGGACGATGGAATAGATGGATAAAGAGTAAACGCCAGTCTTAATTTGTTAAATTCAGTCTTCAAAAGTTGAGAAAAGTGGAAAAAACGCGGTCAAGTGCCCTGTCTCCGCCACAAACACAAGCCAAAAATTGCCATAAAAGACGCGATTCAAGAGCCAAAAAGAGCAAATTTAATGAGGAGGTTTGAGGTTAGAAAGGACTGATTTTGTGGGATATGTTGTTTCTAAATAACAATGTCAGAATCAGTTTTTTCGAGAATCCATGGCTGGACTGGAGGATTGACAGATGATTTGAGTGAGTGGGTTGAGCCTCATTTCAGTTCATTATTTTGACACTTAGAAAAGACACTTCAATTAATGAACAGTGAATAACTTTCAATATATATTTAGTAAAAACCCCAAACAACAGCTAGAATGAAATGAAACAAATAAAGAAGAATGTTTCATTAGTTCTGATAACCAAATCTACAAAAAGCACAATTAAATCTCGGTGGAGTATAGTAGTATGGGAATTCTGACATAAATTGTAGCCTAAAAATCCCAAACTTTTTGAAATAAAATTGTTCTTGGTTTCAAACCTTACTGAGTAGAGGTAAACCCTTTTTACTTAATAATTGGTTTCTTTACTCAATAAATCTCAATTATTTGCATTTGCTAACAATTTTATGGGCTAAATTATCGAAGAAAGTTAAATTATAGCAATACATAGACAATTGTTGATCAGAATATTCAGTGGGATTGGATATCGAAAGTTACATTAAAACGATTATTTTTCTAGTTTCTCCCACCACTGTAACTACTTGAACCGTCAATTATGAACGTCTGGAACTGAATGTACAACTTATATCAAATAGAACCCCAAACAGCATCTCTATGCGTTTGCAAAATAAGTCTAATAAAACTCCACAAAATATTGAAATTTCAAAGTCACAATGTTTTTCTTGTTGTCTTTAAGAATTAATGTCACAATATAAGAATATCAAAGTCAAGGAACTCGAGGACGGAGTGGTGCTCATCCATCTCAATCGTCCCAAGAAACTCAACTCTTTGGCCAAACAATTGACCAACGAACTCATTGCCGAATTGCATCATCTTGAAACTCAACCCCAAAGATACGGATGTGTTATCATCACGGGGAGTCATAAGGTCTTTTGTGCTGGAGCTGATATCTCAGAACTACAAGCAACCAATGAAAACTCCACCAACAACGTGGTAGAATGGTCAGTTCTTATTCCTAAGATCAAAATCCCCATCATTGCTGCTGTCGATGGTTATTGTTTAGGAGGAGGTTGCGAATTGGCCATGATGTGTGATATTGTTTATTGTACTGAACGAGCCAAATTTGGTCAACCAGAAATAAAGATTGGAATCATTCCTGGTGGAGGGGGTACTCAAAGATTTGCTAAATTTGCTGGTAAATCAAATGCTATGGAAAAAATTTTGACTGGTGATCAATTTTCTGCTAAAGAAGCCAAAGAAATGGGTTTAGTCTCTAAAGTTTTTGCAGATCATGATCAATTAATGAAAAGTTCTATGGAAACTGCTTTAAAAATTTCAAGAGGTCCAAGATTAGCTGTAAGAGTGGCTAAAAATGACATCATTGAAAGTTATAATAAATCTTTAAATGATGGTTGTGATTATGAAAAAAATTCTTTTGGCGAATTATTATCTTCCTATGATAAAGCTGAAGGAATGGATGCTTTTTTCCATCGTAGAGCTCCAGTTTTTGAATGGAAGAAAAAGGCATCAAAGTTATGATTTAGTGTTAGTTCGATTCTTTTATTGGTTAGTATGCTTAGTTAAATATTTGCTATTTGTTTGATGGAATTTTTTCTCTTTTAATTGGGTTGTAAGAGCTTAATTTGGCCTTGGTCTAGTAGTCTAGTAGACTTTGTAAGGAGGTGGCAGGGTCCTAGTCTTTCCGCCCTCTTAAAATTTCTGAAACACTTCGTGGCAAAGTGAGGCTCCATGGGGGAGGCAAACTACAATAAATCTTATCAAAACTTCAAATAATAAACGTTTATAATATAATTAAAAATGACAAGAATAACAATAACAAAAATAAATTAATAATACAAGAAACCAAGAACATTAACGATTAGATCTTTTAATTAAAAATCTTGGTCTATTACGATTAGGTTCCACCATAATGGTCTTTTTTTGAACCACTTTCTTCGATTGTTTTTGTAAGAAACTAATAGTGGCAGTATTACCACCCAATGATCTTTGATTTCTAGGAATCCTAACACCACTAGCTTTACCTTCACTAATTTCACTTTTCGTCTTTTCCTTGAAACTTCTATAACTTGAAACTGCCAGCGATGAACGTTTTAAAAGCAGACCAATCATTGAGCTACTAGACTTTTTGGAACCAACAAATGCTCCCAAATCAATAACGTTCTCTTTTGGATTAATATCATTATCAGTATCAGTTTCTTCAAGTATTGATTTGGTGGAAAACAGAGGCTGACCAAAACTAGAAATAAAAATTGATTGTTGTTTTAGTCTAGTCATATCATCATCTTCTTGATCATCATAATTATCATCAAGCATGTTATTTATTGTGATATCGCCTTCTAATTTCATTCTTTTTACTGATCTTTCAGCAACTGCACTATAATCTTTCTCGTCTTCCAAATATGATAGTTTACTTCTAACATAATCTTGATCAATTGTTTTTTTACTACCATCTTCATTAATAATAATTGTAGTATCACCAACATCTACTTCTACTTGTTCTCTATATTCTCTAGCATTTGTACCTTCAACAATACTTTCAAAAAAAGCTCTAGTTCTTTTATTATTTTTCAATCCCCCAACTCCTTGATTTTCAAGTAACTTTTGTTGACGTTCATATCTTGCTTTTAAGAATAATTGACGTTGAATATCATCTAAATGTGAGTCACCATCGATTTCTAAACTATCAATTCCATTACCACCATGACGACGACCCAACCTACCTTCTTCTAAATCTTTGGCTAATTTTTCAATGGCTTCTTGATCTTCAAAAATTATTTGTTCATTAATATGTTGTCTTAATCTTTCATCATCTTTTTTATTAACTTTTGTGATGTTATCAATCATTTTTAAATCTTCTAAATTAGGAATATTTTCAAGATCATCATTATCTTTACCCCCGATTCCTGCCCATTCGTCTTCAGATTCTTCTGCTTCTGCATCAAAAACTTCATTTAATCCTTTTTTTTTCAATTCTTGTTCTTTTGATTTTCTTTTTAATTCACGAGCTCTTTCTTCTTCAAACATTTTTTTATTAGCTTCCATGATTAATCGGTCTTTTTCTGCTTCATCCATTTCTTCTTCTTCTTCTTCTTCTTCTTCCTCCTCTTCTTCACTAGACTCAGCGTTTTCTTCTTTTTCTTCTTTTTTTTCAATTGTAGCAGTTAGCTCAGATTTCCTCTGCAACTTTCTTTTTCTCTTGATTGGTTGAAAATCTTTACTTTCTTCATCATCTTCATCAGCTTGAGTTTCAAGGATATCCTTCAAAGCTTCATCATCTTCATCAACATCATTATCAATTAGTGCTTCTGATTCAATTTTAGAATTACCAAATTCAAGACCAGCAATAAATGATTTAGAATTATTATTATTTTTATCAAAAGAAACTTCAAATGATTGACTATTAATTTTTTCTTCAGTTTTTTCATTACCATTATCTCTTAATTTTTCAAAAACTTTTCTTTGGCTTTGAGTATTTAATGATTTATTAGAGTTTGGAATTTCTTCAGTATCTGCTAATTGCGATAATTCACCATTGTTATTACCACCAAATATGACTTTGATCTTTTGAGTGAGACCTCCTCCAAACGAAATATCTGCTTCTTCATCATCATCGTCCTTTTTAGTATTTGAGATATTAAACTCTGCAGTTTCGTTTGTTTCTTCATTGATAATCATTGACGATTCGTTGATTGGAATATCATCAGAAAGTTCATCATCATCATCATCATCATCATCATCATCATCATCATCATTCAAAACATTCCTGTTTCTTTTGAGCTTAACAGCAACTTCATCATCATCATCATCATCATCATCATCATCATCATCATCTCCTTCTTCTTCTTCTTCCTCTTCTTCTTCTTCTTCACGTTTGGTGATTTCTGCATTATAATTAATCTGGGTTTGTGGAGTATCTTCATTACTCTCCTCTTTAGCCTCTTCAACTTCTGCTTTAATCGGTTCTTCGTGTTCAATATCACTATTAACTTCTTCATCTTCGTTATCAACTTCATCTTCTGAACCATAATTTGATTCATCATCATCATCATCATCATCATTTTCTTTCTTTTGTTCTTTCAATTCATTCAATCTTTCATTTCTTCTTAACTCATAAGCAAAATTGTTTTCAATTAATCTGCTAATATTGATTCCTTGACCTTGATTAGCATCAACTTTTTCAGCTTTTTTAGCTTCTTCAATTTCTTCTAAATGAGTTTGAATAACTTTGTCACTATGCTTTTTCATCATTAAATTAACAAGTTGTTTCTTATCCAAATTATCCTTTTTTTGAGATTGGGAAACTTTCTTCATCAATTCCGGTCTATGCTTTTTAGCAAATTTAACTTTTAAATCAAACAATTTAGATTTTGGAATATTTGCTGGTTTGAAATCTTCTTCAAGTTCAGAATCAGAATCAGAATCAGAAAAATCAAGATCAATTGTACCTTTAGAAGTAATTTTCTCTTTTAAATGTTCCGCATATTTCATCAATGATGAGTTATTAATATTTTGCTTTTGCTTTTCAATTTTCTTTTCATCTTCGAGATCAATTTCTGACATTTCTGTATCCTCATCTTTCATATCTATTTCTTCATCAAATTGTGATCTTTCACTTAATGGACTGCTGTTTACTTTATGGAATTTACCATCATGAAAACCAAAATCATCTAATAATGAGTCTTTTGTAATTTCTAATTTTGAATAAATAATTGGTTCGATATTATATTTTAAAGCTAATTCTTGAGTTTTCTCTGCGATTTCAAGTAATTCTTTTTGATGAGCTTTATCTTTAATTGATGGGTTTTTGATACTCTGTTCAAGTGATTTCATTAATTGTTCTTCTTCATCAAGTTCTCTTTGAAGACGTTTTTCACGTTTTTTATCAGCGAGGGATTGAACAGTGGTTTTTGATTCATCATCAAAATTATTATCAACTTCATCGTCATCTTCTTCATCATCTTCAATGAATAATTTTTGCCTTGGTTTCAATGGCTGAGAGTCAAGTGGTTGAGTTTCGAATGTTTGAATTGCTCGTTGAGTTATTAGTCTTGTTGATTCAATTTCTGATCTTTGTGGTCTACTAACAAACAAGTTATCTTCTTCATCATCACTGTCATTCAATTTATCAAGAGCACTAGTGGTACTTTTATTGCTATTATTAATATTATCATCATCAGCACCACCTTCCTCTTGTTTACTTCCAGAATAATCTTTAAGAGTTTGAGTGACCATATTAGCCAATCTTTGAACACGGTTAGCACGATGTGCAAGCATCTTTTGAAAACGATTATGACGAGAAATCATTTCTGTATTGATAGTATTGGTAGCATCCGGTAAAATGGTGGTATCAGCATTATCACCATCATCATCTTTATCACTTTCTTCATCACTAGATTCATGTTGGTTGTTTGAAGTTTCGACTTCTGGGAGATCCTGAATCAAATTCTCCATTCCCAATTGAGTATTGGTGGCTCGAGATTCCACGTGAAGCGTAGCAGTAATCACTTTGGTAGAATCCATAACTTGATTAAGTTCCCCAAAATCAATTGGTTGTGTAAATTTTTCCTTATCAATTTCCTCATGTATTTCATATTTTTCTTCAGAAACCACTTTATAACTTTCAACTGTTTCTTCGTTGTTATTACTTTCATTTTGATTAATTTCAGCTTCCTCAATATTGTTTGATTCCATTTCAATATCAGCTTTTTCAGCTCGTTCTTTTTGATTAGCAGCAATACTTTTTGAACCAATACCATTCAACTTATCCACAAGAGAGAAACGTTTACCAGCTTGTTTAATGAAACGGCTATGATTGGCAAGAATACTGGTTTTGAAAATTGGGGTTTCCACATTCTCTTTATTAGATTCTTCATCTACTTGTTTTTCACTTTCATAATCAGATTCCTCATGCTCTGAATCTGGAATATCCTCATTAGGCTGAGTGGCAAGTAAGTCTTCCATTATCCCCACCATCTGCTGGGTTCCCATGACATTTTGTGAAGATTCCATGTTACTATTGGTGTAATTTTAAGAAGAAGAAGAATAATTAGGGAACGCGTCAGTTGCAAAACTGTATAAAAATATTGAATTTCGCGTTTTAGACGTGCGTCTTATTAGTTAATAGCGTCTTATTAGGCCATTTCAACCCCCGGGTAAATCAGTTTGCAAACGATTCAAAATTCACAATTCAAGCTCACAAAAACAGACCAATTGCTTTGATAAATAGCGTCAAGTCAAGGGCCTCTTTATTAAACCTATTTATTTTTCACCACATCAAACCCCACTCATTCAACAAAAACTCTGACACTATGAGTTCTGCCCAGTCAACCTCCAAATCAGCCAATATGTTAAAGAAGTACAAACTAGTGTTCCTTGGGGAACAAGGGGTTGGGAAAACATCATTGATCACTCGGTTCATGTATGACACTTTCAATTCACAATATGCTGCCACTATTGGGATTGACTTCTTATCCAAAACAATGTATCTCGATGATAAAACTATCCGACTTCAACTATGGGACACTGCGGGACAAGAACGTTTCAGATCGTTAATTCCATCATATATGAGAGACTCCAATGTTGCCGTGGTGGTATACGATATTTCTTCCAAAAAATCTTTTGAAGCTATCGAAAAATGGGTGGAAGATGTGAAGTTAGAAAGAGGTAGTAATGTTATCATAGTAATTGTGGGAAATAAAAATGATTTAAATGATTCAAGACAAGTTACTACAGATGAAGCCGAATTAAAAGCAAAGAAACTCGGAGCTTCAATTTTTTTTGAAACCAGTACAAAGACCGGTCATAATGTTAAGTTATTATTTAAAAAAATTGCTCAATTACTACCAGAGTTTGAAGATTCTGATAAAAAAAATGAAATTGACACTAGTCAAATAATAGACGTTACTGCGGATGATAATACCCAGGAAGATGGAGCTTGTGCTTGCTGAAGAATCAAATAAAAAATTCAAAGAAATAGATAGATTTTTATTACTTGCAATTCTGAATTTTCCATGTTTATAATTTGTGACATTAGTTTGATCTAACATTTTTTCCCGAATCGCTATCATTTTTATCACTTCATCTAGCATATGTTTTTAATTCGTTATATAAATATTCACTTGATTTTGTTTTTCAATTGAGTATACATTCTTTTTGTTTCTTCCAAATTCATTCTTTTTTAATACGTTACTTTTTATTAATTATGTACCTGATTATTCTTTTTTTACTGTTTTGTTTCAATGTTATGATTGTGTTTTCAGCAGTATTTAAAATCTGTAAAGCAAGGAAAAAATCAAATTGTTCATCTAACTATTGATTGATGCTCCAATGACTGAACCTAAAATTGAACTATTCTCGATAAATTTTAATGAATGTTTTACTTCTGGATCATGTTTTTTCAAATCTTTCTCAACTCTTTCTCGATAATATTTGAAATACTTTAAAACTGAACCACCAAATCCAATATCACATAATTTTGAACTTTTTTCCATTCGAAAACTTTCCAAAGCAATAATTGAGCAACTTAATATTATTGAGGCTCTATCCACCACATTGGTGATTATTGTATGAATTATATTCGAATCAGTTTCTGTGCAACTCATATCATAATTTTTGAGGAAAAAATTGCTAATGCTTCCTGGTTCATTATGAAGGTTACAACAAATTTCTCCGGTAAATTCGTCATATGGTTTCAAAATTCTTTCATTGAGTTTTTCGTCTTTGAATAGGGTTCCTTGGGAATGATAATCAACCATTATTAATCTAACTAATTCTCCAATATATCTTCCAGAAGTCAAAAATTCTAAAGGTTGAAAAGGATTAAAATTTAAATTTTGAATATTTGCGTGAACGATTTTATCCCAATCGTAGACTTCATAGTCATATTTGGTCATATAAATTTTTAGGAAGTCACCAAAAAATGATAGTTCTGTATTGAATAAACATTCTTTGTGATCTTTCAAAATAGTTGAATTTTCTTTCAATTTCTTTGTGCTTTTAACATAATTTGTGGGGAAACTTAAACAACAGTTAGTTCCTGTTCCTAACACAAGTCCCATAGATGTTGAACTATGAAGGAATTTGGAACTCAAATAAACTCCAACCGTATCATTAACTAAACAACATAATTTAATGTTCAACCCAATTTTTTCACAACTGAACTCTAATAATTTTTTAATTGATTTGTTCATCACAAATGGATCAGCGGTATATCCTTTTCCACAAGTGTTAATATATCCATCATTGACTGCAGTTTGAATGATTGGGAAACTCCAAGTTAGTCCTGCAACTAAAGGCAGCTGGAAAAATTGTATTGAGCAAATAATTTCTTTGATTTTCAAAGCAATCCAATCAAAAAATTCCACATTTAGATGTTTGGATTCATCTAGAATATCATAGCTTACGGATTTCAAGATATCTGCCTTTTGATTTCTTGAATTCAATTTGACAATAGCAATTCTTAAAGTTGATCCTCCAAGGTCTAATGAAAGAAAATTTCCCAGTTTGATTGCTTTAACTTCAAAATTATAAGCAGGTAACATGGAAATCAGTGATTCAGAAATTGACTCAGCGTACTGGGTTATAAAGTTGGATATAATTTGTGAAGTTTGAGAAGAAACATTAGTAAGGAAATCTGAGCGTAGCTTATCAAGACTACCTGTAATTAACTTGCTTTGATTGGTAGATGATATGGATGGATAAGACTCGGATAGACTCTCTGGGGTAGAGTCTTGTGTCATATTGTCAAGTTCGTAAAGGTGATGAGCTGATAAGAATTGTGATAAGAATTGTGATCAATCTGTCAATCAATATTGATCTGTGCAACTCTGGAAACTTTCTTCTGGGCGTGTGACATGTACATATTACTGCAGATAGACGCGTTGTTTACGTTTTTTTAAAAATCCAAAAAATTATTTTCAATTTACGCGTCAGTTCTAGCCACTTCTGTAAAATATTGGTGAACAACTACCATAAAACTGATGTCAGAGGCCCCTGTTCCGGCTATTCCAAGCTTTTCGGGTAGTTCACTTTTCAACAAACTTCCTAGTAACGAGAAACCTGGAAATCTTTCTGCAAAAGAATCTGAGAAGATTGAAGAAGATCCAAGAGAGAATGAAGAAAAACTAGAAGTGAGTATGAATACTGAAAAACTGACTCCAGTTTCGAAACCTCTTTCTTCAGGCTTTAAACTTCCATCATTCAGTTTTTCGTCGCTACTATCAAAAAATAAATCAGAATCAGAATCAGAATCAGAACCAGTAAATGATCAAAAAATTGATGATATTTTTCAAGAAAGCACCCCAGGAAATTCCCAAAATGATACACAAGGTACTACAATAAACAGTACGGCATTGTTTGATAATAGTTCGGAAAATCAAGTATTACAAAGTGTTCCTTCATTTAATTTAAATTTTGGACAATCAATTTTTGGAAAAAACCAAGAAAATTCAACTTCTAAGGTTGTTGATAAAGAGTCTGAAAGAAATTTGAAGGAATCAATAAAGCTATTAGAAAAGAAAAAACAAAGAACACTGATCTTAAAAGATTCAAAAATTGATCAAATTGAGAATGAAAAAAGGCAATTAAAATCTGATTTTAATGAAAAAGAAATTGAACAAGACAAATCCTTCATTAAAAGTCCAATTTATAAGGATTCTAGTGAACTGTTAATTCCAAGAATGCCAGACTTTCAGAATATGTTTTCAAAAATCAAACCAAAAATTGTTAAATTAGATTCGGGATATGAGTTTGAGCTTCAACCAAAACAAAATAAATCAACCTTGACTACTAAAAGAGAACTCAAAACTGATCAAACCATTGGAATCAGCATTAATAAAATTTATCAAGAAATGTCACTTCGACAAAAACATCGAGAAAATAAAAGTACTGCAGAAATTATGAGAAGGAAAAAAGCCAGTGGTCCTCTTTGGGTTGAAAAATATAGACCAAAAAGTTTTCTTGATTTAGTAGGGAATGAAAAAGCTAATAGAATGGCAATGAGATGGTTAAGACATTGGTCCACTGCGGTTTTTGGAGAAGATATTTCAAAAGATTTGGAGAAATTAAATACGAAAAGAATTTACTATAAAAAATCTAACAGTGTTGAGGATAAAAAAGCTAAATTTGGTCAAAGTAATGTTAATTATAGTGAACAAACAGAAAATAAACCACTCCCGGATCCATATAATAGACCTACAAAAAGAGTTTTATTACTTCATGGTCCACCTGGTATTGGTAAAACCACTATTGCGCACTTAATGGCTAAACATTTAGGTTATGATGTTATGGAAATTAATGCTAGTGATGAAAGATCAGGTTATCAAGTTAAGGAGAAAATTCAAAGTGGTTTAGATAATCATACTTTTTCTGGTAATCCAACATGTATTGTTGCTGATGAAATTGATGGAGCTTCAGACAGTGGGTTTATTAAAATTATAACGGATTTGTTACAAAAAGATTCAAGGGCTACAAAAAATATGATTTACACAAGAAGTAAAAAAGATAAAAAGAAACATAAAGATAAAATCATTTTGAGACCAATCATTGCAATTTGCAATGATTTATATGCTCCAGTTTTAGAAAAATTAAGACCTCATTGTGAAATTATTGCATTTAAAAAACCTGAAGAATCTCAAATCAAAGATCGTTTGAACAAAATTTGTTCAATTGAAAAAATCCCATTCAATTCGAAAGAGTTGAATCAAGTTATCACTGTCAGTAATTTAGACATCAGAAATTGTTTGAATTTATTACAATTTAGTGGAAATAATTTTATTAATGAAGATGAAGATGATAATATTCAATTAAGAGCCAAAGATAGTAATTTTTCATGGTTCAAAATGGTGGATTTACTTTTTAAATTGGATTTACATGATACTAAGGGAGAAAAATTTAATAAATTGCAGCATCATTTACAAGGAATTGGATCGATTGAAAAAGTGGTTAATGGATGTTTTCAAGTTTATCCACAAACAGTCTATTCTGATCCGGCATTAATTAAAAAATCCAATGATTTGGGAGATTGGTTATATTTTTATGATATAATGTTGAATAGTAAATATCAACAAAACTCAGATTTACTGAGATATTGCAATGAAGTTCCATTAAAATTTTATTCATTATTTGCTGAAGGTAAATCAACTTCAAAGCCAAAAAATTATAAAATCAATAATAGTTGGGATTATTTTGAGTTACAAAAAATTAATCAAGATATTATTCAAAAAATTTTGATTAATAACAATAAAATGAAACCAACATTATTTACTTTATTGAACAAAAAAGAATATTGTGCAATAGAATTTTTACCAATCTTGAATAATTTCATTCTTAATCCTAGACTTGTTGGGAATTCAAATTTTCATGGACCTAATGGCTTAACGAAAGAAAACTTAATTTTGAATCATTTGATTAACATTTTACAAGATTTTGACTTCAAAATTGAAAATGTTTTCAATAATCTAGGAATCAGAAATTTAGCAATTTTACCCATAATGGACTCAGTGACTACGTTTAATAATGGGATTTCAATTGACAGTAAGAGACAAACTTTATTAAAACAATTATTTTTTGAAATTGAGAAAACAAGGATAGCTAAAGCAGCTCAAAAGAGAAAACTTGCAGTTATGGACGAGAAAGCAATTACCGAAAAAAATCGAAAAGAAGAAACCCAAGTCGATAATGATATTCGGAAAAGTAAAATGGCTAGAAACAATGGAACGGTGGACTTCTTCAAGACTTCTTATGACAGTATGAAACATGTTAAGCAAAAAAGTGAAGAAGTGGTGGAAAAGTCTACAGAATTAAAAGTTTGGGTTAAATATCATGAAGGATTTTCAAATGCCGTTAGAAAGAATGTTAGTTGGAAAGAGCTTTGGAATTGAACTTTCAGTTGGGTATCAAAAATATAATATAAATAATTATAAATGTTAAAATAAAAAAATGAATGTAAATAAAAGTTTCTTTCAAACTTCATCAACCGGAGGTAGTTTATCTAAAGTTCGATCATTGACATACTCATCATGAGATCTTAAAGAACTATTACCTCTTGGAGCACAAATTCCAATAATCAAATTTTTAATAATGTTGTTGGTATTGAAAGAATTGAAAGATTTGGTTTTGAATAATGATTTAACTCTAACATTATTATTAATAAATTCTTTAGTTTTTAAGCCATTAGAATTTAAATAAATATGGAGAAGTGATAACAAAGCTGGATAAATCAATAGTAAATGACTATAAATCAAAATGGCCAAACAAGCTGGATGACTTTTTATTACTGATAATGGAGTTGAGTTATTTTGATGGAGGAAAATGTAACAATAACAAAGAATGTTCAAATATATTAAAGCAGTAGTGGCCATGATAGTGAAACTGAAAAAGTAAAAATAATTTCGTTGACCCACACAGTTATTCAACCAAAGACAATGATGATCAAATGAAGTAACGCATGCATTACAAACCATACAATGACTGGTTCTTGGAGGTCTCCAAATTCGACAAGTAGAACAATATTTTGTAGTGACCGAAGAACTCAAAAGATTTTGACTTTTCAAGCCATTCTTTTGTCTTTTATTCAGAGAGATTGTGGGTAAAGTGATGGTATTGAGATATTCATTACTAAGGTGGAAAGGCTCGTCAGTGATATTGGTATTTCTAGGGAGAATTCCTGGATCTGAAAAGGCAGCTTTAAAAAAACTGATCAAGCAGTGAAGCCATAAATAAGCAAATATAATCACGACTGCTGGGGATACTTGATTCCAATACCAATCTGCCAAAAACACAAAAAACAACACTGCTGGTGAAATCACACCAAATAACGTTAGAAACATATAAGGTCTCTTTATACTATCTCCGCTGGTCTTCCAACGTCCTCCAAACAAGTAGACAAATCTATAGGATTCAAGGACTTCATAATTTTTAATATTTGCTTGGGGTATTGTCAAATGTTGTGATCTCTTTAATTCCACCAAATCATGGATTCGTTCACTCGAAGGATCTGCAATTAACCAGGCCAAAATACGCTGCCATACAGTTGGTTTAACGTCAATATCATTAGCAACAAGTGTGGGAAGAAAACCAGGAGATCTTTGTGACTGTCGACTTAATCTGATATCTTTTCGAGATGGCATCTTTCAATGATTGTTTGAAGCAAAATAAGCAGCAAGATAAGTTTGAAATTTTCTTCTATTTTTGTGTAAGAACAAAGGACTATGCCATTTATTCGAGCACTTTTTTCGAAAGAGCAATGGGAGTTGAATAATTAATTGTCAATTGTTTAGTGTTTCAACCAAACTCCAGGAATTCCAAAAATATTAAATTTTTATTCTTCGCCCTGATCTGCAAAGCCATTTAGATTCAACGGCAATTTTCACCAAAAGCAACGCTTCGATAATGCTTTGTTGAAAAAGGTCTCATTGCTAAAACCTTTTAACTGTAATCATTCAATCTTCATCTCCAAAAATCTCTCCTGTTTGATTGTAAATGGATATTTGCAAACTTATGCTGCCAGGTCACATGACTATATTTACTGTATAAATGCCACAATCAAACAACTTTTGAAGGCCCCAAAGTCCAAGATTCCAATATGGATCTCATTGACAAGGTCGGACACACGGTACTGCTGTACCGTAGCGTCAACGACCTCAAGAGCGGCGTCATAAGTGGCTCTTATACCCAACTGAACCCGGATTTTTCAAGATGTTTCCTATGGAAGACGATTTTCATTTTGCAAACTCTTGATGTTAAGGAATGGGGTAAACAATTCGAGGCAAGCAGGGCCACTTACAAGTTTTTATCCAAACAATACCAACCTCCTTTCTGTTTACTAGAACCAGACAATCCTTATTATGAGAAACCCAAAGTGGAATTGGTACTTCATGAACAAATTGATGAATTGAATATTGATAATAAACCAAAAAATTTAAACAAGAAAACAAGTTTATTTGGAAAAACTTCTTTGAGCTTAATTAGTTCCAAGTCAGGTCCCTTATCATCAAGCCTGTTGGAGCATTCTCCCAATTCTTTGAGTAAAAAAGCTAGTATCTCCACCAATGGTGATTTAACCACTAGTGAATTGGATATTAATGAACTTGAATCTATTATAATTGATATGGAAAGGACTTTCCCTGGTCTTCCAATTTTCAAAGACATTAAAGTTAAAAAAAATATTGTTAAGATTTTATTTGTCTGGTACAAATTGAATCAAGATCTTGGTTATCGTCAAGGAATGCATGAGATTGTTTCTTTAATTTATCTCATAAATCATACAGAAAGTTTCCAAAGACCAACTAATGGGTTTGATTCGGAAACTGATGAAATAATTTTTGAAATTTTCAATCAAGAAGAGATATTAGCAGATGCTTTTCAAATGTTTACAATATTTATGATTAATCCTCAAAGTTCTTATTATAATGAACAACATCTAATTGAAAATTCTGGGAAATTCGATGCTCTATTGAAAGATTTTGATTATGATTTATATTGTTATTTCAATAAAAGTTTGAAATTGGAATCGCAAATTTGGTTAATTCGTTGGTTAAGATTATTATTTATTAGAGAATTAACATTAACTACTGTGTTACCAATCTGGGATAAATTGATAAGTTTCCAACAGATTAAAGACTTTAGCAATCTTACTAGCAATAATGATTTTAACGTTATCATGTCCACTTTAGTTCTTGTTTTACTTTTACATATCAAAACAGAATTATTATTAGACTGTCAAGATTATGGTGATACTCTAAAGTTATTACTAAATTATCCAATTAAAAAAGTATTCGATGATGAAAGTCTAAGCAAGAAATTTGATGAAGATTTTTCATTAGATGAAGCAGAAGTTAAAGAATCACTGATTGAATTTATTAATCAGCTTTTCAATGATGCAATTTTGATTTTTAATTCTCGAAGAAATTTGAGATTTATTGGGAAGTTTTTCAATGAAAAGTATAATAAAGATTTGATCGATCAAGTAGATCCAAATCGAGTGAAAGGACCGTCATTTGTGCTTGATGAAAATATTTTGGATAATTTGCGTTTTCAAAATAGATTAAAGAAAAGAGTTAAAAAAGCTCTTAGAGAATAAATTTTTTTTTACATTTATCATATTCTGTCATTGTTTCATTCTTTTTTTAAACTTTGTTCTCTTGTTTTACCTTTCCTTTCCTTTTGTTTTGAGTTATTAATTATATTCCAATACAACAGAAATTTTATTATCTTTGCGTACCAGCAGTCCGTTCTAGCCCTATGGCGCCCTCCCCCGATTTTTTTTTCTCTTTGTGAAATAAATTTATCCTAAAACAAAACACCATAATTTTTCGCGTTGTTTTGTTTACCTTCATCATAATCATCATTGCTCCCATCAATAAAACCTATGACCATGCTGAGCCACTCACGAGGCCAGAAGAGACAGCTGACATTGACGGGGTTTTTCACCAACAAGAAACCCAAATACATTGGCTTCTCCAAAGATTCTAAGCCTATTGCTACCAAACAAAGATCCCTTGGGTCTTCTTTTGCGGTGGAAGTCGAGAAATCTTCAGATGTTTCTGACGACGATGATGTTTTTATCGTTTCTGAGAAAAGATCCTCTTTTAATTGTAATTTTTCATCGCAGTCCAATGCTAGCTCCAAATTTCGTTCACCAGTCACAAGCACTACAAGCTTAACGTCTCCTACCTCAGAGACAAAGACAACCATGAACTCCCTTACTACAGAAAAATCAGTGAACAGATTTAAAATGATGGAGAGTAGTTTTAGTGCTAACCGCCCAAGATTGGCTAAACCATTGAGTCGAGTTTCTTCTGTCAATAATAAGCAACTAACTAGGACAAATTCTGCCAGTACTGCCAATGGTGAAATTGTGTTAAGTGAGGAGCAGAAAAAGGTTGTTAATTTGGTTATTTCTGAAAAGAAAAACATTTTTTTCACTGGAAGTGCTGGTACTGGTAAATCAGTTCTTTTAAAAGAAATTATTAGCAGATTATTAAGAGAATATCGAAATCCTGATCTTGTGGCCATTACTGCTTCTACTGGATTAGCAGCTGTTAATATTGGAGGACAAACTCTTCATAGATTTGCAGGAATTGGGATCGGAAGAGATGAAGCTAAAGTGTTGGCTTCAAAGATTCAAAAGAATGAAAATAGTAGAAATCGTTGGCGTTTTGCAAAAGTTTTAATTATTGATGAAATTTCAATGGTTGATGAGCAGTTGTTTTCAAAACTTGAGAAAGTGGCAAGGTTGGTAAGAAAAACTGATAAACCATTTGGTGGACTTCAAGTGATTTTTACTGGAGATTTTTTCCAATTACCTCCAGTTCCTGATAGATTTTCTAAACAACAGACAAGATATTGTTTTCAAAGTCCAGTTTGGTCAGAAGTAGTAAATCATACTATTTTATTAACCAAAGTTTTTAGACAAAAAGGGGATAATGAATTAATTGAAATGTTAAATACTATCCGTTTGGGAAGTTGTCCTCCCAATATTACCCAAAAATTCATAAAATTAGCAAGAGAAGTTCATTATTCTGATAACATTCAACCAACCGAATTATATCCAACAAGAAATGAAGTTTCTGCAGCTAATTCTACTAGACTAAATAATCTAAAAGGGATCACTCGAACATTTGATGCCCAAGATAATTTTACATCTACGAATCCTAATATTATTGATATGCAAAAAAAGTTATTAGATAATTTACTTTGTATTCCAAAACTTATTTTAAAAGAAGGAGCTCAAGTTTTGATGTTAAAAAATAATGATGAAAGTATTGTTAATGGTTCATCGGGAATTGTTATAACTTTTTTACCAGAATTTCTTTTTAGTTCAATGAAATCTGATTATTCTGATGAAGATTTTTTATTTGAAGGAGATCATTTGGATCAAATAAAATTTATTGCTTCATGTGTAGGAATTGAAGATCAACAAGCAATTAAAGATAAACTTCAGACATTCTCCAAAGAAAGTAGAACGAAAATGAAATCATATATTCAACAAGCTTTGGATGCAAAGCGAAAAGATGCTTATCCTGTGGTGGCGTTTGTGGTTCCAGGAAACGAACAAAAGAAAGTTAGATTAGTTGTGCCCGAGGAATTCACAGTGACAGTTCCAAAAGCCTTTCAATCAAGTTCGATGGGGGATGATAAAAAAGTTTCGAGAATTCAAATTCCTTTAATTTTATCATGGGCAATTTCTATTCATAAATCTCAAGGTCAAACATTGGATAGAGTTAAAGTTGATTTGAATAAGATTTTTGAAAAAGGTCAAGTTTATGTTGCCCTTTCAAGAGCCACTTCGAAGGAAAGATTACAAGTTTTGAATTTTCGACCAGAAAAGATCAAGGCTTCGGATGCGGTGATCCAGTTTTACAAAGGTTTACAAACTTTTTGAATTAATTACTGTTGAGTTGTCCTGTTGTTTTTGATTGCATTGTTTTTGTTGATTATTAATCCATTTGCATTAATTGAATATATTTATGGTTATTTTTGTATTCATTTTGTAAAATTGTTAGCAAGTGTGGCTAATGAGGCGCATCTCTGCTAAAAGTTTGTTCTGCTGTGGCTGGTGCGATTTATAATCATCAACAAATCTCCGCCGCTTAAAATTTCATTCCTTATCGATTTTCTCTTCTAAAACCATTTTTTCTCCCATTTATTAAGAACTTCTTCTCGATTTTGGAATAATTCGTCATCATTTAATCCTCATTCATGACGCCTTAACGAATTCTTGCTTAATATCTTCTTTTCTTGCTATTCAATTGCTAAAGTTAATCAACTATAATACTTCATAATGATAGAAGAAGTAATACCTTGGGCTGATAAAGCTGCTCTACCGCAAGTGACGATGCGATCCATTGTTGCTGGTTTAGTCATTGGGTCCTTGGTTCTTGTTTCCAATTTCCAATTTGGTTTGCAAACTGGATGGGTTTCCATGATGTCTTTACCCAGTGCATTACTTGGGTTTGCCATCTTTAAAAGCTTACAAGACAAGATGAATTATCCATTCAAGGATGTTGAGAATGTCTTTGTTCAAAGTATCTCGGTTAGTGTGGGGACTGGGCCCTTGGCCTTTAGTTTTGTAGGGATAATTCCAGCCATTGAAAATTTTTTAAGTCCGGAAGAAACTGGTTTAAATCATGCAATCAAATTTAATATTAGTGATTTGATTATTTGGAGTATTGGATTAGGATTCTTTGGAATTTTTTTTGCTATTCCTTTGAGAAAACAAGTTATTGTTAAAGAGAAATTACCGTTTCCTTCAGGTTCTGCTACAGCAACATTAATTTCCGTACTTCATAATACAAAATTAAATGAACAGGAAGAAACTTTTGCTAGAAATGTCACAAATGATTCAGAAGCGGTTGAAGATAATAATGATCTATCAAGGACAAATTCAGGTATACTAGAATCACAAACTATCAAAGAACTAAAACAAGTTGAAGTTTATCGGAAAAATTTAAAAATGTTAACCTATACATTTTTCATTTCTTCATGTTATACGATTATTTCATACTTCATTCCAATTTTAAGAAGTTTACCGATTTTTGGTAAAGATATGTCAGTAAATCATCTTTGGAATTTCCAACCTTCACCAGCCTATATTGGTCAAGGAATCATTATGGGATTACCAACAGTTTCGTACATGTTATTTGGAGCCATTTTAGGTTGGGGAATTTTAGCACCAATGGTTCAATATCTTGGTTGGGTAGATGGCCCAGTTGGAGATTGGAAAACTGGAGCTCAAGGTTGGATTCTTTGGATCAGTTTGAGTGTTATGGTTAGTGATAGTATTGTTTCATTTTTATCATTGATTGGAAAATCAATTTATATTTATTATAAAGATAAAGATAATTACAAGTACAAATCAAGCAATGCGGCAGATCATGAAAGACTCATACAAGATAATAATAATACTTCATCGGATGAAGATGATAGAAATGCTACATTTCATGGACAAAATAATCCAAGAGAAATTTTTCAAATTCAGGAAGAAACAGAATTCATCGATGTTGATAATAAGTATTTGGTTTCTAATAATATCACGATCATTGGAATAATAATTTCCACCATTCTTTGTGTCTTTTCAATGAAATATTTATTCCCTCATGCTGATTTTCTACCAATTTTTTTATCAGTGATTTTGGCATTTTTTTTTTCAATTCTTGCAGTTAGAGCATTAGGAGAAACTGATTTAAACCCAGTTAGTGGAATTGGAAAACTTTCACAATTACTTATTGCTTTGGTGGTTCCAAGAAACCATCCCGCTGGTATTTTGGTAAATTTAGTGGCTGGTGGAATTGCGGAAGCTGGAGCTCAACAAGCTGGTGATTTGATGCAAGATTTAAAAACTGGTCATTTACTTGGAGCTTCACCAAAATCCCAATTTTATGCACAAATCATTGGAACAATTTGGTCAATTATTTTATCTTCAGTCATGTATAAAGTTTATAATTTTGTTTATGACATTCCAAATGATTTATTTAGAATCCCCACTGCAATTATTTGGTTAGACTGTGCAAGATTAGTTACCGGGAAAGGATTACCACCTCACGTATTTGAATTTTCACTTGGTTTATCATTAATTTTTGCCATTATTGCAATTTTGAAAAATATATTACCAAAAAATCACAAACACTATGATAAATTAATATATTTACCAAGTGGGGTTCCTGTGGGGATTGGATTATATAATATTCCATCATTTACATTAGCCAGATTTATTGGAGGATTGATTGCTTTTTATTGGTTAAAAAGAACCATTCAATCTTCCTCACAGAACAATAAAGTCGATATGATCATTTTCAGTTCAGGGTTGGTGTTGGGTGAGGGATTGTTTGGAATTATTAATATGATTATGGCCAATATGAAAATTCCTCATTTTTGAATCTTTCAATGACATTATATATTACGATTTATAGATTTTTGAATATATTTACTTAAATAATTTATTTACAAGATCAACAATTAATAGTAATTATCCAGCATTTTGTAAATCAAAAATTGTAGAAAATATAAAGTGAAAGAATTGTTTTTGTTGTTTTTGCTTAATAAGAAAAAAAATAAAAAAGTCATATACCACCATAAGGAACAAGAAAAAGAATCATGATAAAATTTCATTATCATCACTAAATAACAAATATTTCAAAATATCACTCAAAGTTAAAACCCCAATAACAGTTGTATGTTCATCAACAATAAATAGACGATGTAATTTGGATTTCTTGATTGTTCCCATGATGGCCGCCAAATTATCGTCTAATGTACAAGTATAAACTCCTTCGAAATCATCGGATCTTCTCATTAACGCTTCGCCAACCGTTAAAGATAAATCATTATATATTCCTGCTTTGACCAAACCCAAAACATCCACGGCTTCATAAACATTGAATAATTTCCCATTATCATCAACAATCGGCACTGCAGAAATATTATTCTTGGTTAAAATATTGATAACGTCTAAAATTGGAGTGTGTAATCCAGCAGTAACTAATGGAGTTTTGTTTTTTTCTTGAACAAATTTAATATATTTCAATGGTTTTGTAAGCATTCTGATTTCTCTGCAATTGAGGGAAACGAATTTCAAAATTCTATATTGAGTCAAAACATTAACAATGATCTCATGTTTTGTTAATTTATCTTCATCAATCAAAGGAATTCTTCTAGCATTAGAACTTAACATCTTCTCACAAGCAATAAATAAAGAGGTGAAAGGAGGAATCGACGAAGTTTCAATTTGTTGAGTTCCAAGAGCAATTTCAATATCTTTTAATTCATTCAAAGTAAGTTGATCAATAAGATTGATCTTGTCCATATTCTGTAGATAATATTGTATAACGTTAATGAAATCCGACGATGTCAACAACCCGGCAAATCGAGAGGTCTTGTTATTCCAAAGAGGGGCCGAAACAATTGAGTTTTGGAGTAAAATATTAAGAGATTTCTTTACCAGTAATGCAGTGTCAAGGACAATCAATCTAAAGGAAACCGGTAAGACATCGTACGAGGACTTTGATTTCAAGAAGAGACGGATGCCCTGGATGGCCTTATACTGTTCCTGGTTGACATGGCTCAAAGCAGCGTCAACACATATTTCGAAGGACATTTTTTGTCGATTGTTGATGTTTTTGTGTTGTTTGTTTGTTTATTTGTTTGTTGATGTTGAATTGTGTTTGAATTTTGTGGTGAATTTTGCCATCTCTCTCATCGAAGACGGGGCTTTGTAACCAAGGGAAAAATAATATTTTTTTCTTTCACTTTTAGAAGTCAATTTTATCACTGAAAATTTGTCAAAAGAAGCGATTAAATGTCTGGTTCTGGTTCTGGAAGACTCGAATCGCTTTCGAGAAAGAGCTCTGGAACTCCTAGTAAGCCCAAGGGTGGTTTGAAGTTTAAACCAAAGGTTGTGGCCCGAAGATCAGAGCAAGAAAGAGCAAGTGATGCTCCAATATTCAAAGAAGAACCAAAGAGTCGATTCGATAAGAGAAGAGGTAATAATAGAGGTGGCAGAGGTGGGAAAAGAGGTGGGTTCCAAGGAGGAAGAAATAATTTTATCAAAACAGAAACCGTTTCTTCAGGACCTCTTAGTAATACACAATTTACTGAATCAGGTAATTCAGTCTCTAGAACCTATTCAAATTCTCCCACTCCGGCATATTTTAGTAATTTGAAACAACAATCTAGAGCAGGAACTGAAGGAGTGGACAGTGATGATGAAGATCCCGGGAAAATTGATCTAAATAAAGATTTAAATGTGACAGAAGATGATGCAGTTACCAGTTTATTCCCACTTAGACCATTACAATTTGCTAATTTAACAGAAGATCCTAAATCAAAGGATGATAAAGAAGATAAAAAAATTGAAGTTGCTCTGCGTTCAGAATCTCCAGAATTGATAATTAATGGTAAGGAAAAATCAGTTAGTGACACTCCTTCACTTCACCTACCGTTAGATTTTAATGAAGATGATCTGGATATGGAAATTTTACAAGAAAATTTACAAATTTTGAAGTTATTAGAAGCTTATAAAAAAAATGAAGATTTAGAATCTTTTGAAGAAGCAAAAATTAATCCTGATTTACAAGGTTTCAAAAGAGCTAATGAAGAGTTCATGTTACTCCAACTTCCAACACATTTACCAGAATTCAAAGATCCAAATACTATGGAAGTTGATAAAAACTCTGAGAAAAAAACTGACTCTAATGTTAATACTCATCCAGTAACAAAAATTAATCTTATTGAACCTGAAAAACCAGCAATTGAAGGGAAAATTGGGGCTCTAAGAGTTCACAAATCAGGGAGAATCACCATGAAGTTGGGAGATATTACGATGGATGTGGTTAGAAGTCCCACAGTTGGGTTCTTGCAAGATGTGGTGGTGCGAGAACTTCCCAAAAGTGCAGTGGAACCTTCAAAACTGACTGAAAACGAAGATGAGGATTTGCTTGATGAAGGAAACATTTACCAAATTGGACAAGCGGGCTACAAGCTTGTGACTTTTCCCCGTCTTGATGAATGATTGTATAATAATTAGTTCAATTTAAAGAAAAACTGTTAACAAAAGTTGTAAAAATTGTACACAATAAAATTCGCATGTTTTCTCAAGCCAAAGATGTGTATATGAAAATTACACTTGTTGATGTTGATGTTGATATCAACACAATTGGAATCACTTTTAACGAATTACATTGTTACTTTATCTGAGTAACATAACGGAAGGAAATCAACGAGTAAGCAGGATACGCTCATTTTGACATTCAAGCCACTTTATATGAGAGATTTTTGAGCTTCTGATTCAAATTATTCAGTCCAACCTCGTCTGATTGATACTGTCATCCAATTGATTTATAAATGGTACATTGTGAAAGCAATGATGAAAATAAGACACACAATACTAGTAAGACTCGAAAGTGCTTTCTCCTTTATATTATAAATAAAAAGGGTGAATTATATGAAATTTCGAAACTTTTTAAAAAAATTATATTCTTCAGCAATCTCAATTTTCCAGAAGTTGGTAAAACTACTGGGGGTTATAATGAAGATGAAGAAGAAGGAGAAAAAAGAATGGAAACCGCGAAAAAAAAAAAAAAATATAGAGAAAATGAAAACAATCAAAGGTCCAAAATCTACCTAAGGAGTTTCAGAAGTTGACTGGCAATTTACAAGAAGAGTCTTTTAAAAATACTTATTTCATTTGAATACAAAACACCATGTCTGAAAATTGAAAAGAAAGGAATAATTCAAGAGTGTAATATTGGTGACAACTAAGAGTTTGATCAATTATTCTTATAAAACCTGTTAAATTCTCATAAAAGTTTAGAATAAATTATGAATTAATCAATCAAAATCAAAATTATAAATCAAAAATAATAAATATTTCAACTTTGTGCAAGCAACTTAGACTTTGATCGCAATATCACCAGTATGACTTTGATATATTAATCTTTCCACATTGAGCAAATCTTTCTCTTTTAAAACTTGCTTTATCTCTTTCATTGAGAAAATAAATTGAAATTTCATCATTTAGTACATTATTTACGTCTTCATTCATAACAACTTTGAAAATGGTAGATGAAAATCCAAAATCAATCTCAACAAGGACTCCTTTTTTGGTAAGAATGAGATTATTGTTTTCAATATCACCATGGTAAATTGGAATTTCATGCATGCTCTTCACTTTTTCAATTAATTCAGATCTGAGATTTTCAAATGAAGCTTTTGGTTTGAGAGCACTGTATGATTCAAAATGCAATGATACGTATAAACCCGATAGATAAGAAAAATAATCCATGTGCAGAGTCCCAATTGGTTCTTTGGGGAATTCAGTGTCAAAATCAGAGTTAAGAAAGCCCAGACTGAAAAGTTCGGGCACAATCTGATCATTTTCTTGGCTACCATTTTTATTAAATGGTTTGATGAAACAAGGGGGAAAGACTCTCAATAAGTTCTCCCCAATAACTAAATTAGTTGAGAACTTTTCTTCTCTTACTGTGCCACTAAAAAATGCAAATCTTGTTCTGCAAAAATTCTTACCTTGTTCAGTAAATGTTTCTAACTTTTTTTTACCATTATATTAATTTTGTTTCTCAAAATTCTAATTCTTCCATTTCGCGAAGTTTTCATAAAACTGGAAAAAATAAATGCTTAGATCATTTTCGTTTTCTTTTTTAATTCCGAATGTGGCATGTGAAAAAATTAGTTGAGCTTCATCACTTGATTGAATTGATTCGAATTCTTCACTTCCTAGAGATAACTCTATTAACAAGATATGTAAAATATTATTGCACCACTCACCTTTTTTAAGGTTTTGGTTCATTATTTGGTGGACGAATGCACAAACAGTTAAACCAGAAAAGATATTTGATTGATCTTTTAATTCAACATATTGTAAACATTTGACTCTTTTCAAAAGAGAGCCTGAATTAGATGTAATTTCAGTTGTTGATCAAATACAATATCAGAACCAGTATCCGCGGCATCAACATACAAGTCACGCAATACTTCGGAGGTTTCAGCACTTTTTTTTCAAGAGGTTTATAGAATCTTCTTGCTAGAAACTAGGCTTTCCTTCGAAAGAAGGTTTATTTGTAAAACAAAGGTTTTTAATATAAGCACTGTTGAATGGATCTTGAAAACATATAATTTCCGTATGGTTTTCATTGGCAAACTATTTGTCAAATGATTTGAAAACTCTTATTAATTATTTGGCCTTTTCCTCAGTAACATTTGGGTTTGAAAGTTTGAATTTGCGACAATCCTTAATGAGCATATCGAATTTCCAGCAATTCCTTCTAAAACTAAAACATTCTCTCCGCTGGTGAAGTAAAATCTGAAAGTAGAAACCATCGAGTTTAAAACTGTTGGTAATATTGATGATAGAAAATTTCTAGATTTTTGGAGAAAAAACAGGGAAGTTTGTTTGATTTTTGTTTGTTCCTCCTTGTTTGCAGGCAAAGTGATTTGACACAAAAATAAAAAGATTAAGCTCCAACTGTAGCACGGGAGAAATCATGTGATACGTTTCTGTTTTTTTTTATTGAGGGCTGATGCGAAAATCATTCGGTGAAAATTATTACAAGATAGTATATTTGAGTATGATTGAGTGGTTAATGATTTAGACTGGGTTTAATAAGCTTGATTGGCTGTTAAGTTCCATTTTATTTAAAATATTTTAAATGTTTACTAAAAAATTTTCGTGTTAATGAAATTTTCTGCGGCAAGTATCAAGCCACAGTCGCGTCATACCGCGCTAACCTGCAGTTTGTTTTGATTTTTGAATTTTTCTTGTTTTCAAAACAAATTTAAAAAGATAAAATAAGCAAAACATCAGATATAGCTTTTAAATACTCAGAAGATGGATAGAGCCACACGACAGGCCTCGCGGATCCGTGGAGCAGGGTATGTGATGTCCTAAATCTTTCTAGCAAAAACCTTTAATCACTAACTATTATCCAGTCGACGCGTTGTGGAAACCACAGATTTAGTTCTTAATGATGAATTCAGTGATAATAACCCCCCAAGATCCCTATCAAGGTCAATGTCAGACTCTTTGAAGAAGAATATTGTGCGAACCCCAGTGAGGAAGCAGCGACAGGTTCCATCTTCAAAAATTAAGCCAAAGATCCCAACCCCCAAGAAGAAAAAGAATAGTAACAATAATAATCCTAATACTATATCACTACCGAAAATTTCAACTCCCAAACAAGAAATCATTAATTCCCCCACAAAAGTATCTTCCAGTCGAAAAAATAGAAAATCATTGACCAATTCTTTAAATAACACCAAAAATTTAATCAAAAATAAACCCACTGCTACTCCCAAAAGGATTACTAGAAGTATATCAAATAATTTGACTCCAAACATTAAAACTCCAAGTATAAAAACTCCAAACATTAAACCTCCGATAATAAAAAAACGACCATTAGAAATCAAACAAAGATCAATCCAAAAACGTCGTCGAGTTTCTACACCAAAAGAAGGTCCAAAAAACGTTTATGCTAAACGAAATACTACTTACAAAACATTTGATGTGGAAATCAAAAGATTATTTGAAGGCTTGGATGCCAGAAGAACAAGAATCAATGCCTTAGATATTGTCTCTTCTGCAATCTTTGAGTTTTTAAAAAACTATAAAGAATCCATTGAAACCCCTGGAGAGAGAAAATTAATCGATAAATTTAATGATGTTTTATATGACTCAGTTTGGAATATGTTGGATTTGAATAACTTAATCTCAAATTTGAATTCCAATATCAAAGAGGCAACTTTGAAAAAGAACGAATTACGAGAAAAAATCTTCAAGATCAGACAAGAAAACTCCAAAAAAATCAATCATAATTTGGAAGTCATCAGATTTAAGAACAGTGATTTGAAACTAAGAAATTTAAAACAAATTGAATTAAATCAAAATCTCTATAATTTGAAACATACCAAATCAACTGAAAATGACTATTCTTTGAGTAATGAAATAGATACAAATTTGGCAAATTTAAATCAATTGATTAATCCAACATCCGGGATATTGGATAAATTGAAACTATTAAATGAAAAATTACAACTAATGAATGATGAAATAATTAAAAATTAAATAAATTACATATATATACATACGAACTTCTTCTTACAA
>JBAKFZ010000119.1:0-38574 GCA_037355385.1 Saccharomycopsis sp. FM-2023a
AGTTGGTAATTATAATGCTTTAATAATGTATCTTTTGGAACTTTCAATTATTGATGAAATTTATTATACCAACTCGATTCATTTTCAGTTTCAGTTTCTTTGAGAACCAAATCATTTTGCGATTGACTTAAGTTGCTTTTCAGAGGAGTTGAAGATTTAAGTAAATTATGGAACAGCATTGATCTTCTTTTTAGAGAAGCTGAGTTATCGTTATTAGTTTTATTATTCTTATCGTTTTCTTGTAAAGTTTCTTTCAATGGATCAACTCCATTAAATTTATAATAAGAATTGATCCCACTTGTACCATATAGCATTGCTGTGGTAGAATTATCAATAGTATGTAATTCTTGAGGACTTAAATCTCCAGCATTATCATCAATATTCTCATTTGTGGTGGCTGTAGCAATGTTGTTACTATTAGGGGATGAAGATTTCTGATTGAGACCAGGCAGAGGTGATTTACTCTTGGATCGAAAAGATTTGGGTTTCTTGAGCTTCCAGGCCATGACTTTCAATGGTTTATTTGTTAGGAATTGTTGAATTTGTTGAGATTGTAATTGCTTTGGTAATTGATTGATTGAAATGAATTCAATTTCAACTTCAACCATCGCCTGTGTCCGGGCACTGTAACCCAAATCACGTGACATGTCACGAGCAACTTTGCAGGTTTAGTGGCGTGACATGTAACGTGATACTCCACAAAATCTTAAAAAAGTATAGTTCAAATTTTAAGAGGAGATCAAATGAATGAACCACAACTTATTTATTCAATGCTTTCTTTCAAAACAACCGGACATAGTGGATTCAGTGCCAAGTACTCCTCTTTTTATGATAATAAAATTGCAGTGGCTACATCTTCCAATTTTGGCCTAGCAGGTAATGGAAGACTTTATATTCTTTCAATTGCCAATAATGGACAAATTTTGGAAGATATTCATTACGATACCCAAGATGGCTTATTTGATGTTTGTTGGAGTGAGATCAACGAAAACCAATTAGCGACCTCCTCGGGAGATGGAACCATCAAGTTATTTGATACAAAAGTTGGTCAATACCCCATTGCAATGTGGAACGAACATCAAAGGGAAGTTTTTTCAATGAATTGGAATTTAATTGATAAAAACACTTTCATTTCCAGTTCTTGGGATGGTTCAATAAAAGTTTGGTCTCCTGGTAGAAAACAAAGTTTATTAACTTTACTGTCATCAACTTCCACTTTTGCTAATAGTGTTAAGCCTTCATCGGTTCCTCTTAGGAACAATCAAAATAATAATCACAATAATGACGGTAATACCGTCAATACCAATTGTGTTTATCAAGCCAAATATTCTCCTCATTCTCCTACAGTTGTTGCATCCGTTAATGCTTCTAGTCGATTACAATTATGGGATACAAGAGGTCCAAGACCTTTGCAAATGGATATTCGATGTCATAGTGGATTAGAAGCTTTAGGATTAGATTGGAATAAATATCGATCAACCGTTTTGGCCACCTCAGGAGTTGACAAAACTATTAGAGTCTGGGATTTAAGAATGATTAATAACAAATTTCCTATTTCTTTAGGTGTCAATTCTAATCCTCAAAATGAATTATTAGGTAGTCAATTCCCCGTTAGAAATATTGTTTGGTCTCCACATTCTAGTAATGAACTACTAAGTTGTGGTTATGATATGACTAGTAGAGTGTGGGATGATTCAAGTGATCCAAGATCTACAAAAAGAATCAATAACAAAATTGGTTGTTTAAATGTTTTCCAGGCCCATAAGGAGTTTGTAATGGGTGGGGATTGGTCACTTTGGGGTGAGCCAGGTTGGGTGGTTACAACTGGTTGGGATGAAATGGTTTATGTTTGGAACACAAAAAGAAAATACTAAGAAACTATTTACATTTTTTTATTTTATTTAACTTCTTCAATTTCTCCAATAAATTTCATACTATCATTATCACCCTTTTTCAATTTTTCTTCATTTAAACAATTTCCAATACACTCCCAAGGATTTTTACTACCTCCCCATTTTAAAACAGAATCCTTAAAAACTCTTCCATTTTTATTATCAAATGGATTTTCCACAAATAAATCATTATAAATTCTAGTACTTATGGCTCTATCAAGTAAATAAGTATAGTATGATGCTCCATAAGTAAACAAATGACCAAATTTACCGTACCAAGTCGATTCTAAATCAATCAATAATTTCAAATCTTTTTCACAATCATGATAAATTTTTTTTGAATAACCAACGTTTGATGAAACTAATTGATCTAGATTTTCTGGTGTAATTAGATAATTATTTTCTTTGGTGATTTCGATGATTTCATGATTGTTTGGATATAAAACTGGATTTGGAGTATTTAAATAAAGTTGTTGATCTAAATAACTCATTTTGATTTGTGAATAAACATCAGAATATTTCAATAACTCATTTTCTTGTTGATATAATTCAATTAGTTGAGATTTATATAATTCATCATTAGTGTTATTAGTATCTTGATTCAGTAAAAATTTCAAAACTCTAGGATCTTTTGCAAAAGTTTCCATCAATATACTTGGTAATTCCACAAAATCGGTTAAACATCTTGTACCACTAACATTATGTAAATCAGTTTTTGCAAACATTGAATGTAATGAATGACCAACTTCGTGAAGTAAAGTTTCAATTTCATGAAGTGATAAATAAGCTTGACCATTTTTTGATTTGGAAAAATTACAAATTAATGTAATAATTGGTAATTGATAAATTTCTCCATTGCTATTTTCCACACATTGAATATACTTGATATTATCACTATTATTTGATTTATTAAGAATTTCGCAATGTGATTTTTCATCTTCATCAATTATTTTTCTTGAACAAACAATTGTAAAATGAGCAGGATTCATTGATTTTCCAACTCTTTCGAATAAATCCATATATATGATTCCAATTACATCACTTTCATCTTCTGAGTTAACTAATAGTAATTTTCTAATATCATTATACCAAATTTCTCCAACCAATGGTTTCTCGAGTTTAAATTTAACTCCATAAATACAAGTTAAAAATTTTGATAAATTTGATAAAATTGTACCAAGCGAAAAAAATTGTGATATTGATGGGGTAACTAATTGATCATTAATATTTTCTGGTAATATATTTTTTCTTCTTTTATTGACTAACAGTTTATTTACAAGATATTCTCTATCCCAAGGACAAATGAATTTTAAAACATCTTCATCTGTGAATTTTTCCAAACTTTTCAACTTTCCTTCTAAATTTTTTATATCATACAGTGTTAAGTTGATAAAATCATTATTGTCCTCAAAGTCTTTGATTTTAACTTCAATTAATTTTCTTAATTCTTCAATACAATTTTTTTTGATTTTTTCTCTCAATTGATTTAAAAAACTTAAGACATTTTCTGAAGATTTTGCCATTTTATCTTCTAATTGATATTCATTATAATTATTATAACCCATTTTTAAGGCCAAAATTTTCCGATAGTTCAATAGTAATTCAAGTAGTTGAATTTGTTTGACTGAACTAGTATTTAGTTCGATCCAAATTTTTCTTCTAATAGTTTCATTAGACGAAAATTTCAATAAGGCAAATGTAATTTCACTCCTTAATGGTAATTTCATATTCTTACCAGGAAATCTAAATGATTTAATTTGTTGTTGTATATCTTTTGGTATTGATTCCATAACATCTTTTTGAACTAATGAAATAGTTTGATTTCTGATATCATAAGCATTGTTATTAAAATGCTGACCAATGATAGAGATTCTTGACGATAGTTCAATAAATAGTTCTCTAGTTTTTTCATCTTGATCAATTCCTGATTTTTTGAAATCCGCTAATAGTAATTCTCCAACCATAATTTCTTCATCATTTAATTGTGATTTGATATGATTTTTCGAAGGATCATTAAGCAATAAATCTAAATTCTCACATAATGTAACATTGGTATTTAATAAATTCATATAATTAAACATTTTTTCATGACATTTCTGTGCCACTTGTAAAAAATTATCATTTGGATGAGAAATTCTAATAAACTCACACATATCAATAACTTTACATAATAAATCACTCAAAGTATCCAAGTTTTTAACGTAGCTTCTTAAAGCTTCATCGGATGTATCATTCATTAAAGTTTGAACAATATTCTCTGCTTTCAATAACATTTCATTTGTAAATTTTTCAAGCCCAATAGGTGAGGTTAAATATGGATTTTTGAATAGTCCAGTTTCTGGAACAGGTTGACGAGAAAATATGTTCTCGAGTTTACTTGGAGGAATTGGTAATTTTGGCTTATTTATGATTGTTGATGGAGATTTTATGATTTGATTCCAGTAATTTTCATTATCAAACGATTCTTTGATTTGGTACTGGAATGTTTTGACAGTGGTACTGAAACATCTTACTAGAGCCCCTTGTTTGAAAGGAACATGTCGCGGCACCACCAACATTTTTCTGGTAAAGTTAAGTAGTTTTTTAACTAAAATTCACAAATTCAAAAAATTTAAAAATTGAAATTTTTTTGTTATTTTTTGTTAATAATCACATGATACATCACATGACAGATGCTCATTGCCTTTTTTTTGTTTTCTAAATTTATCAAAATGTCAATAACTGTTTAACTACTCAATAATTTATAGTACTGAAAGCCAATAGAGGAAGCAATGATGCTAGCTGGGTGTGGGATATGCAATCGATCTGCCTCACATAACTCACGATCTTCGTTACTATATTGTCCCGAATGTATCACCTCAATATTGGCCAAAGATAGTTTAAAATTGATCGAAACATATTATATTAATGATCTATCAAAGAAAGAAATTAATAATGTACTTATAAGAAGTTTAACAAATGTTAAAGGTGAACAACATAATATTGATTTTCTAAATCATTATTTAAAAAATCCTCATGATACTGAAGAAGTTAAAAATGAATTGATACTCAAACCAACAGAATCGTCAATTGCTGCGTTATCAACACAAATATTAAAAGTTCATTCATTAACATTAAATAGGAAAGTCAACGATATGTCAAAAAGCATCACTTCTTTCAAGAAAAAAATTGAGTTATTAAAAAAACAAAAACAAAAATCTCAAGAAGTTTTAAAACAAAAACAACTATCAATCATAGAAATTGAAAACACACTAAAGGATAATTATTCTATTAGAAAGGAGAGATTACTGACCAAAAAAAAACAAATAAATTTAAAGTTATTTGAGAAAAATTCATTAATTTCAAATCAAAAAGCAATAAATTTTCAAAATTTAATAAAATTACTAAATGTTAAGAAATATTCAAATTATAATTTGATTATTTCATTCATACCAGTATTTCCCATTGAAAAAATGATTAAATATAATTATCAATTGGTTTTACTGTCAATTGAATCAATATGTCGGTTAATTCATTTTGGTAAATATTATTTAATGATTGATTTACCATTCATAATTGAATCACCAAACCAAAAATGTTTCAAATATACTATTAGTGGATTAAATGAAAATTTTCAAAAAAATTTCTTCATCAAAGAGAAAAAAAAAATTTGAAGGAATTTATAATTTTAAAAAATTAATTAATTTTTTAAACCAATTCAATTATGATGAGATTTTCAATTCTTGGAATATCATCAATTTGGAAAAGAATTTTGAAAAAATGACAATTTTGGAAATTTTTGAAGTTAGCTGTATTTTAGGTAAAATTATAATAGATTTGATTATAATATTCAAAAAAATGAATATTAGTACTGATGTTATGAAATATAAAGACATTTTTCAATTAGATGAAATGGTTTATAAATTTATAACTGGCGGTGGTAGTTTAAACAAAAAACAAAAGAAAAGAAACGTTAGTATGGACTTAAAAGATCATTTAAAAGAACACTTAGGAATGTTACCAAAAAGATCGTTCAGTATACCAGTTAAAGAAAAAGAAAAGAAAGGTTTTTTAAATTTATTCACCAAAGAACAAATACATGAAGAGGATAATAATAAAGAAAATGAGGTAGAAGGAAAAGATGAAGAAGATTCTGATATCAATTTTGAAAGTTTTATACAAATTTCTTCACCAATTAACGATTTAAATTATTTAGACAACAATTATACAAATATAAAAGATTTGTCATTAGTTGATTTAACATTCAGAATTTTTAAATTAATTTATAGTCAAACAATTAATCTAAAAGATGAAGATTCAAAAGATGAAACTATAATTACAAAAAATGAGAAAAAGAATTTGAAGAAGAAAAAAATCGAAATTAAAAGGAAAGAAAATGATTGGCAAATGATTTGATTACAATTCGAAAACTAATTAAATATATTTGAAACGTGGTATTATAATAAGACAACAAATGGCTACGAAAAAAGAATGATATAAAACGGTGAAATAGTGAAACATAACAATATGGTAATTTCAGTAGGAACTGATAATTTGGAAAGGGTGATTTGGCTTGGATACTTTCTCGGAAATGGAAGGATGAAAAGGGAGGTCGTCAGTCATGGAAATGGCACTCTCGACATGGCTCGAATAAATAAAAGAATGGAGTTGAAATCATTAAATCATTAACTAATAATTGAACAAGAATATGAATATTACTAATAACGTGAACTTTGGTATTGCCAGTAATTATTGAATCTACCAGCCCAGCTTATACTATCTTGTAAAGCCAAAATGAAGGCAAAAATACTGATCAATACTTGAATCCCCACTCCTGTCCAAATGGCTCCTCTAGCATAACTTCCGTAATCAGTTTTAACGGTATAAAAATTATCTAAAATTTCTGACAATAAAAGATTTGCAGTGGTAACATTTGTTTCTTGCCAAACTGCAGCAATCACTGTTAGTGATAATGAAATATAGCAAACAAAGAACACCCATTTATAAGCATCGACATGATTTCCAGGACTAATAAATGCCATCATCGAAAGAATCAAAAAACTTGTAATTATTGAAACTAATAAAATATATGGAGTCATACATCTTGATCTAATAAAATCTCCCGTTTCCACCACAAGATTATATAAATCAACATTGGCTTCAACCGATGAATCAAATTCTGGCTCACTAAGCAACATATCGTAAGCATTGATTCCACAAGACCAAGAATTTTGGTTCACACTAAGACATGAGCTAAAATATCCCATTCGAAGACGTAATTCTTGAATATCTGAAGAGTTAGAAGATGTGCCATACTCAGTATAAGTGATCTGGGTCAAATAATATGAAGCGACCAGTGATGTGGTACAACATGCAAGAATAAGAGATTCAAGGATTATAAAGATGAATAATAAGATCACCGAAATATGACGGCCTCTTAAGGTTCTTTTTGGATGAAACCTTTCAGCAAAATACATCGAATAGTTTGGAGTTAGAATAGTTTATGAGGATTTGAGGGAAAGTGGGAATTCCTGGGCTTATAAGGGGGAAAAAACCCGCCAATTGTCATAAGGAGACCCGCCATTTTCATGTTGAGACCCCGTCTAATTCAAGTCTGCAGAAATTTTCATTTTTTAGATTCAAGTCAGATCTGGATCATCTTGGTGATTTGATTGATCTATTAATGGAATGATTGGGCTGGTTGTTAATACTGATGATATTTCGAAACACTCTCAAGGGTATGGTTTGAACGTTTTTAGTTTAGGGATTTGCTGCAGCTCACGAGCGACCGGTTCAATGAATTTACAATTGAGCTATCATTACAAAAGAGTAGTTGAAGTATATTGAAATAGTTTGAGCTTCAGTATACGGCATATTATATCTAGTATAACCTGATTTTACTCGTAAGGTTTTCTTGGCCCTTAAATCATATAATGGTAGTTCGAAAGTTGTATACGAATGCGTCAAGTGATATGAAATAAGTACACATGAAAGATGAAGATTAACAGTTGGAATATAATTTATGCAAACGTTGATTTGTATAAGACATAGGAATAATGTAAGAACCAATCATATAATAACTATTAACTGAGCGTAGGCATTATAAGTTCAGTTTGAGCAAAACCTCAGGGGCTCACTGGAATTTTTCTATGATGCGTCCTAGGAATTTACCATAGAACCTTATACTTTTTACAAAATCATCATAAATGCATATTGTATCTATTGAAACGAAGTGAAAATTAACTGGAATAAAACAAACATAGAAAGGGTTATATATAAGCAAAACATAATACAAAATGAAGGGGAAGATATTGAAGTATTCAGTCCATGGCTTTTTCATCCATGCCATTATCTTCTTCAGTGGTTTGAATGATACCCCCCAAGATTCCTAACAACCCAATCAAAATACTGGCAATTAATTGGATAGCAACACTAGCCCACAACATGCCACGGTCAGCAGTACCGACTTCTGCTACCAAAGTGTAGTAATTGTCCATCATTCTGTTCATGATACCCGTAGCAGTGGTGATATTTGTTTCCAACCATACCGCACTGACTAGCGATAAGATAAGTGAGAAATATGACAACAGCAAGAAGTATTTGTACATGATTTTAGCATTGACTGGGGAGGTAAAGGCAAAACAGACGATCAAGGCAAAGGTGAAAATGATGGCGACCACTAAGGACCATGGGTCGAGGCAACGAATTCTAAATTTTTTTGCAGTGCCCACCATAAAATTGAACAAATCAACGTTGATGGTTTGGGAAGTGTTAAAATGATTTGTATCAGAAAGCAAGATTGTGGTTTCGTTGGTGGAACATGCCATAGATGATGTGGATTCGCTAGTAGTGATCTTGAGACACAGAGCAAAATAGCCCAATCTGACTTCTAGTTCCAGGACTCCATCAGGAGAGACTTTCATCGCATTATCGGTGGCCTGGTAGTGCAATACGGCAGTGTAGAGACCTTTGGAGGAGGTAGAGGTACAACCAGTGACCACAAGACAGCCCAAAATTATGTAGACCGTGAGCAAGATGATAGTGACATGGCGCATCAGAGCTTCTTTATCTCTGTAACGCTCCAATCTGGCAGTGATCCAGCGGAAGTTGTAAAAATTGTTGAACATTGGGATGAGGATAAAAGATAAGAGTAATAGTTGGGTTGAGAAGAAATGTAAGGGTACTTTAGTAATTTGGCGGGAATGGCAGAGTATTTATTGGTGTTGGATGATCAGACGAGGCAAAAGGTAAATAAAAAACGCATGCCCGTCTAACTTTGACAGAAATTTGTACAAAATGTGTCAAGTTAATTCGCGGTAACGATGCAGATATACTAATGACTCATCAGAGAGAGGGAAAAAAGAGAGATAGAGAATGAGTACCTTAGGATCTTAAAGAAAGTTCAAGAAAAAAAAAATTACAGAAAAGACAAAATTTAAACAAAATTTTAACGAGTAATAATGTATTAATGGTAGTAAATGTTAAATGATAGATAGAATTAAATAAAAATTATCTATGGTACAAAAAGGAAAAGTAAAATGTCAATGATCAAACGAGCAGGCAGCAACAAAACTAAACTTTTTCGTCAATCAATTCTTCAGTGAATTCATGAATGACACTACCAATAAAGGCTAAGAACATCAATAATCCACAAGCAATCAACATCAATCCAACTCCCATCCAAACAAACACTCTAGAGACCAAGTTGTATTTGACAGTAATCCCGTAGTAACTATCAACAACAGTTTTCAACAAATGAGTAGCAGTTAAAATATTGGTTTCTTGCCAAACTGCAGCCACTAAAGTTATGGCAAAACCTAAGAAACACAACATGGCGGAATATTTATAAACTCTTGGATTACTGGATGGAGAAGCACTGAAAGCAAACATCAATAAAGTAATAAAACCCACAGCCAAAGCAACCACCACAACATAAGGAGTTAAACAGTATCTTCTAAATTCTTGTGCAGTTTGAATGTATAAATTAAGTAAATCAACATTAGCAGCAGAGCTGGTACTGAAATTACTATCTGTCAATAATAAAGTAGTTTCATTGGTACCACAGGTCCAATCATTGACATTATTTAAATAATCGGTTTGAATACAACTAGCAAAATATCCAATATCGACTTTTAATTCGGTTAAAGCATCAGCATAATAAACTCCTGATTCACCGTCTCCAGAATCAAAAGTAATTTCTAGTAGATGGAAGGCTCTGGCTATTGTCGTGGTGGAAGAAGAGGTTAATAAAGCGAAAAAGACAAGAAAAATTAAAAGGATAAGCACCACATAATGACGAGGTTTAATAGTAGCAAACCCAAGAACAGCAATACGACTTCTGAGACCCATTTTTTTTTTGATGATTTGAATGTATAATGGATTATTAGGATTTGAGATGAGATCATGGAAAGTTTATTAGTTATATAGATCTGTTTTGACGAGATAAAAAGTTACCGTCTATTTTTCATGTTAAAATTCATGCGTTAAAAATTCAACATCTCGTCTACAAGGATCAACATTCCTCAAATAGTTTATTATAACGCTGCGCTGCCACTTATAAATGACTGGTTGTTATGCGGAAGTGGTAATCTTGTAGGAACTAATTAGCTTTAACTGCTCCGTTTGTTTGACCACTTTATTAATGGAATTCCAGGGGGTCGCATCTAGCTGTTCAAGAGGTTAACTGTATTTCAAACCCCGAATGATTGCCATTTATTGTGTCTGAGTTTTGTTTCAGCAGATAAGTTTAGATCTTTTGACTTAATTGCTACTACAATTCGGAGTTTGGAGGTTTATTGTAATGTTGATGTGCTATAAATATAACTAGGGCAAGTTGCCTAAAGTGCCCCAGACAACATAACCGTTAGAATTAGAGTTATCTTCAAAAGACTGTGTCATAAACTTAAATGCTGCTGCTTTCTGACTTATATATTTGTTTTAAAGAAAACAATATTCTAACTTTTACATTTAAATATTCAATATGATTAACAAGTACAACAACAATATCTCGAGGATAATATCAGCTGCCCCTAAACGTGACCAACGTTGGTTACTCAGCCCTGCAAATTTTTGTAACATTTCCTTCTGAAATGAAATGTTTTAGATGTTCAAACACTGTTAACAACCCCAAATTCCTCATATAATGGACTTCCAACCGGTCAATGCTGCTCCTCCAGCCCCTCAAAGAGATAGCTCTTCTTCTGCTCGAATTTCTGCTAGTCTTAGAGACTCTTTATTGAACCTGCTACATTTATCTCAAGATCCAAGAGATTCAAATTCAAGTTTCAAATTGAATAATGACTCAAATCGTTCATCTTTCCCCATGATTCCTTCATTAAGAAACTCCTTAAGGAGTTCAATTCACTCTAGCTTTAAAAAGAAAAATTCCATCACAAAAGATATCAATTCAATAATGGAAATTTATGATTTAATTAGTGTTAAAGATTTTGGTTATCCTGTTTCTAATTCTTTACATTATGGATTATCAAACTATGAGCTATATCTAAACAATCAATCGTCATTAGATAATTTCTATGGTACCGATTTTGATAACTATAATATCAATAATAATCAAGAAGAATTGGTTGATGAAGAAGAACCAGTTCAAAAAGCCATTGTTTTATTTGATTTTCAACCAGAAAATGATAATGAATTAGAAATCAAGGAAAATCAAATAATAAATATTTTATATAGACATGGACAAGGTTGGTTAGTTGGTCAAGATTTAGAAGATAAATCAACTGGTTTAATTCCTGAAGAATACGTGGAATTAATTTTTGAAGAAGATGGTCAAATTTTTACAGCAGAACAATTGTTGGCAGGAGAATTGGACGATGAAGCTGATCAAGAAAGTAATGAAAAAAGTTTGGGTTCCAACCAAGAAAAGGTGAGGAATGACGAAGCTCTTTAAGCTTTCTTGAAAATGATTAACTAGATATGACTTATCAGTTTACTTATCAGTTTAATTGGATCACTCGCACAACTGTCAATATGGTGATACTTTTACTTGTTAACCATTTATTGATCATATTTCAAAATACCTTTTTAATAGATAGCGAGTTGTGAAAATAACTGATCGAGTGAATCAATTTGTGGATAAACGTTGAACTTGAAACTGTTATAGCATCGCATCAAACAACAAGTGTTCTTTTATCTTCAAGTGGTGGTTATGAAGGAGTTGAGTACTAGAAAAGTAGTTTCTGTGAATCTTGAGTTGTTTAAAGTACATAAATATGCTTATTTGTGTCAAAATTCTTAGGAAAAATAAATTTTAGAATTAATGAGCAACTATGTCGCTAAATGCTAGCTTAAACAGATATACATATCTCGATTAAACCTATTAAAACAATCATTATTATAGATAAACAAGTTGTAAATCAATGCCAACAGGGTGGCTCCCAACCCTGGTTACGCAGCCCCTGGAAAATGGACGAATCAAAAATTTCATTTTGTGAACGTTCAAATTTTCTAAATTTCAAATCCTATAATAAACAATTCATTTTTAATTAAACCTTCAAGTGAGTGTTCATCATTGGATCAGAAAGCCACTCGTCTTTTGTGCATTCTATAGATCTTAAATCGATACCTTATTCGTTTTTTTTAACAAAGCAAACGCTAACAATTAAGAATGGCCCCTATCGTGGAATCCGAGACCACCTCAAATTCAGTTTGGGAGTTCATTAATAAATATAAACTTGCCTTTGCCACGGTTGGAATAGTTGCCGTTGGTACTGCCGGTTATCTCATCTATTCTACCCAAACCCAAACCATTGAATCAACTGGAAAATCAAAGAAGAATCAAAAGAAGAAAAATAAAAAAAAGAAGAAATCTAAAAATATCCCAGTTGATGAAAAAGGATTTCCAAATCTTACTGAAGAATTCAAAAAAAGTTTAAGCGATGAAGATAAGGAAACTTTCAGTGTATCATTAAAAGAAGATGGTAATACTGCATTCAAAAATAAAGATTTTGAAAAAGCAATTGCCTTTTATACTGGTGCCATTGAAATTAAACCCAATGAAATTTTTTATTCTAATCGTTCTGCTTGTTTTGCTTCATTAGAACAATTTGATAAAGTTATTGAAGACACTACCACTGCCTTAAAAATTAAACCAGATTATAGTAAATGTTTATTAAGAAGAGCTACTGCTTATGAAAAGTTAGGTCAATATGAAGATGCTATGTTTGATTTAACCGCTTTAACCCTTTATGGTGGTTATAGTCAAGATATGGTGAATAAAAGTTTAGAAAAAAATTTACGTCTTTTGAGTGAAAAAGTGGTTGCCAAACAGGAAAAATCAGTGGTTCCAAGTTTACCATCGGCTGTTTATATTACTTCATTTTTTAGTGGATTTCAACCCGATAATAAAATTATTGAAAATTTGAAAAGTGATGAAAGCTTAGAAAAAGGATCCGGGGAATTTTTTTTATTGAAAGCCTTAGAAGATTTATCAAAAAGTACTGCCGAAGCTTATGAATTATTTGATTCTGATATCAATCAGTCAATTTTAAAATTCAAAGATGAATTCATTAATGAAAACAATAAATCATTAGCTGCTATTGCTTTTGAATATGCTGGGGTTGTTAGCTTTTTGAAACATTCTGATGAAGATGCTAAAAAATTTATTGAAAAATCTTTGGAATTAAAACCAAGATCAAGAGCTTATATTATGAAAGGTTTAATTTTTTCAGATTCTCAAGATATTGATTCTTATATGCCATTTTTTGATAAAGCTGAAGAATTGGATGCTAATAATGGAGATATTTACTATCAAAGAGGTCAAATGTACTTTTTAAGCAATAATTATGATGAAGCTAAAAAGAATTTTATCAAAGCTAAAGAATTGAATCCAAACAGCATTTATGCTAACATTCAATTAGCTTGCATGGAACATAGTAATGGTAATGAACAAGAAAGTGAAAGACTTTTCACTGAAGCTAGAAAGAAATTCCCATTATCACCAGAAATTCCAAATTATCATGGTGAAATTTTATTGAGTAAACAAAAATTTGATGAAGCAATTGAGGAATTTGATATTGCTTATCGTTTACAAAAAGCTTCCGGAAAAGTCACTGTGGGAGTTATGCCATTAATCCATAAAGCAGGAATTTATATTTTGAAACAAGATATTGCTAAAGCTTCTGAATTATATGAAAAGGCAATTGAAGAAGATTATAAAAGTGAAGAAGCCAAATCAGGTTTAGCCCAAGTTAGATTGCAAGAAGAAAAAGTGGATGAAGCTATTCAATTATTCGAAGAAGCTGCAAAATTATGTAGAAATCATGAAGCAAAAGTCAATGCTACTAGTTATGCTGAAGCAGCAAAAATGCAAATTAGAATTTCGAAAGATGCTGTTTTGAAAAAGAAAGTTGATGAAATGGTGGCTGCTTATCAAAGAACTTGATATGGTGTATATATTTATTGAACTAGTCTTTTAATTTTCGTAATTGTGAATATTTTATTATCAAAAATTTAAACAATTGTAAATTTTTCAAAAGTATGTAAGTGGGTTGAGGACGGTGCCCCCGAGACGGGCGCGGACCAAGCTTTTTCTTGTGGCAGGAAATTGAGATAGGTTTATCAATGATATCCTTCAACAATTAACAATTATTAATTATTATTTAATATTCCATCAATATCATATCATCCATGCAAGTGATTGAATGGGCTTTTGGCAAGCGATTGACGCCACAAGAACGATTAAGAAAGAATCAACGATCTTTAGAAAGAACTCAAAGAGAATTAAAACGAGAAAAACAAAAATTAGAAAAACAAGAGAAAACATTGATAAATGATATCAAAAAGACTGCCAAAACACAAGGAGCTTCAGCATCAGTGATTAAAATTCAAGCTAAAGATTTGATTCGGACTAAAAAATATATTGAAAAATTTAATTCAATGTTAACTCAATTACAAGCAATTTCTTTAAGAATTCAAACAGTTAGAAGTAATGAATCAATGACCCAGTCAATGAAAGAAGCCACAATTTTATTAGGAAGTATGAATAAATCAATGAATTTACCACAATTATCGAAAATTGCTATGGAATTTGAAAAACAAAATGATATTATGGATCAACGTCAAGAAATGATGGATGATGCTATTGATGATGCAATGGGTAATGATGAAGAGGAAGAAGTTGAAGAAGAAGTGGACGAAATCATCAATAAAGTTATGGATGAAATTGGAATTAATTTGAATCAAAATTTGAATGAAGTTCCAAATTCTTTGGAAGTAAAAGAAAATAAAATTGCAGAACCAGTTGGAATTGATGATGATTTACAAGCTAGATTGGACGGTTTAAAGAAGTAATACATATATTAAATAATTAATTTTCAACTGGATAAATGATTGTAGTATCACTAATAGTTTCTCCCCAAATAAGTGGACCAATGTGGGGTTGAATATTCCATTCTAATTTGATGGTGGCATTTTTACCATCAAACTTTTTCTCAAGGTCCCACACATTATATTTTGATTTTTGATTTGTTAAATTCAAAACGGCATCTTCTTTTTTTGTAATAATTTTATCCCAATAAGTAACCTTGTTTTGTTTATTATTATTACTTTCATATTCTGAAGTTAAATAAACAAATACTTGTTTTGTATTCCAATTAAATAATGGTTTAAGATCAGCATCAATATCAAAAGTCAATTTTGTATTTTGTTTTGGTTTTTTATTCATAGAACCAAATGATCTACTACTTTTGTAATGTGATTTGATTTTTATATTTGAAATTGTTATTGGAATATTGAATGCTTCATCATAATATAATTGGTAAAGAAAAGTTGCCACGATGGCAACGGAGATATAAACAGCATAAGTAAGTGTCACGTTTGATAATGTTTGCAATCGTTGAATACTAGAGAACATGATTATTCAGTTGGTTAAGATTTGTTTGTTAATCTACACGTTGAATTTGAATTTTGGAGTTTTTGATTTTGTCAAAATGGTCTGCTGAGCGGTCATGTGCCCGAAAAAAAAGTTTTTTATGGGACGATGAGCATCACATACAACTTTTATTGAATATACTTTGAAGGGCTTTTATATTTCAGGTTTGATAGTAAATTGAATAAAACTTTCTTCTTTGGATACCACAGATATTGCAAATTATTTTAGTCAGTTTTACAAAATGGCAGGTGGCTCATACGAAAGAAATAGAAGAGAAAATCCAAGAGATCGAAAAAGTATGTATTATCACTTTTTAATTGTTTCTGTAATTTTGAAGATTGAGTATAAGATGAAATTGGACTCTTAACGGCTCTTTGATTTACAGCTATTTACATTATTGTTATAGTTAATCAAATTAAGTAGTGACAGTTCAAGTACCTAACTTGATAATCAACAATACTTCAAGTTCTCTTACAATTTGACGGAATACTAACAGTTATAGGACGTGATATTGAAAAATCATTGATTCATAGAGCAAATTTAAGAAAAAAGTATTTCAAAGAATTGAAAAAAGAAGGTACAGAAGTTCCAAAAATTGTTAAAAAGAAAGAAGAAGAAATTCAAAAACAACCAGAAAATAAACCAATAAGTTATAATCAAAGATATGAATTAATTAAACAAAGAAAACTGGAGAAAAGAAAAGAAACTTTGGAAAGAATTTCAAAACAAAAAAAAATTTATAAAGAAAATGAAATATCAAGGGAGAAAAAGAAGAAACAACTTAATAAAAAGACAAAAACTGGTCAACCAAAATTTGGCCCAAGAATTAATGATCTATTAGAAAAAATCAAAAGAGATATTAATCAGTGATTTTTTTATAGTTTAGTTACAAGAAAAAATATGGGTTTGGGCATTTATTAATCAAGTTATAATAATTATAGTGTACTAATATACAATAAATAGGTTTTAACAAGTGAAGAAAAAAAAAATCAGTAATAAAAATGTAAGTTTAAGTTATAAGACAAAAATCAAATTAAAAAAAGAGAAAAACAGATTACTAAAAACAGATTATCAGAAAAACTGACGCGTCAAGGTGAAAAAAATTAAGTTGAAAATTGATCAATCAAACAAAAGTTGATGATTATACTATAATACGGTGATGAGCATAATTATAATAAATCAATTTAACAAACAAATCATAATTAAATATCTTTAGATCAAACTTTAACTTTCTTCTTTTCCACTTTTAATAATAAAGCTTTGTTGATATGAGGAAGAACCCCCCCAAAAGCAATGGTGGCTTTAATTAAAGAATCCAATTCTTCATCCCCTCTAATGGCCAATTGTAAGTGTCTAGGTGTAATTCTTTTAACTTTCAAATCTTTTGCAGCATTACCAGCCAATTCCAAAACTTCGGCAGTTAAATACTCCAAAACTGCGGTCAAATAAATAGCAGCTATAATGTTAGTAAAAAAAATAGGATAATAGAATAATAATTAGTTAAATTACATACCTTTTGCTCCCACTCTAACTTTGTTTTGAGCTCTTTTTTTCAAAAATCTCTTAACTCTACCAACTGGGAATTGTAAACCAGCTTTGACAGAATGAGAAGTGAAATGCAATCCTCCATCTTTTGCACCGGACTTTCCTTTACCACCATGAGCTTTTCCAGACATTTTGTGATAAATTCCTTGTTTTTTTGTTGTTTTTTGAAGAAGAATTAATGAGAAAAAAGGCAAAACAAAAACAAAAAATAAAAAACAAAAAAATCGCGTTTGTCAACAAACAAACTTTCAATTTCTCCAAAAAGGGAATTACAACTGGTAAATGATATTTAAAAAGTGGATATATGGGTCAAGTACACTTTATTCACTCATATTAACTAACAAAACCTTTCATTAAAGCCCAATTTAGGCAGGAAAAGAACAAATAGACTTCCAAAATCCGGGTAACTGGAACATGGGCCACACTTCTCGGATCATTTTAAAGAACAGCGTGCAATTTTCAACATGAACCACCATTTACTGGAGAATTCACGAGCTCATGATCACTGCCCTCTTCATTTTCAACCGCAAGGGTGATGTTCTCATTGCCAAACTCTATCGCGACAATATCCGCCACAACATTGCCGAGGTATTTCGCATCCAAGTCATCGCCTCCCCCAACGCCTCAGTCAAATCGCCTGTTTTAACCTTAGGTTCCACCACTTTTCTTCATATCAGACATAATGGACTTTGGTTTGTGGCAGTCACTCGTTCCAATCAGGATGCTTCTATTATCTTGGAATTTCTTCACAAATTCAAACTGCTCTTAGAATCTTCACTTTGTGCCCATCGGGTTTCTAATGGAAATGATGAAAATGCTGATAGCGATACAGTTAATGATATGGCTAAAAATGTCAACAATTATCTAAATGCCATTTATACTTCGGATGGTGAACTATCAGAAGACGATATCACAAATAATTTCACTTCAGTTTATGAATTACTAGATCAAGCCATGGAATTTGGTTATCCTCAAAATATGGAAGCTGCAATATTACAAAAATTTTTAACCAGTTCAATATATGGATCTTCTAATAGTAATGGTATGAATAACAATAATGGTAACATTATGAGCAAGCTTCGATCTCCTGATTTGGTTAGGCATCGAACAGTTCTGCATAGTTCAAACAATGCAGATATCGGAGATATTGGTTGGAGACCTTCTGGAATTAAATACAGGAAAAATGAAATCTATTTATGGGTCAACGAACAAATAAATGTTTTAATGACAGCTGATGGTAATATTTTGAAATCTTACGTTAATGGTAATATTCAAATGAAATCAAAATTATCAGGAATGCCAATTTGTAAATTTGGTTTAAATGATAGCTTAGTTATGAATAATGATAATTTAATATTGAATACCAAAGCCATTCCAAAAGCAGCATCTGATAGTGTGGTATTGGAAGATTGTAAATTTCATCAGTGCGTGGAACTTGATAAATTTGATAGTGATAGATTAATTCATTTTGTCCCACCAGATGGAGACTTTGAGTTAATGAAATATAGATGTGCAGAAAATATCAACTTACCATTGATCATATCTCCAAAAATGCAAGAATCTGATAAAACTCTGTTGAATTTCAATATTTCTTTAAAATCTTTATTTGCCCCAAAACAATTTGCCACCAATGTTATAATTAAAATTCCAGTTCCTCCTGGTTCAATTCTGGCAACTTTGGAAGCTACTAGTGGTAAAGCAAAGTTCTCCACAGAAGATTGTGCGGTTATTTGGAAATTCAATAAACTTGCTGGTCAAGAGAGTACTACTTTACAAGGTAATGTGGAGATTGTTCCTGGTAGTGTTACAAAGTCAACCATCAATAACAATAATGTGGTCTCTCCAGCGTCTTTAAATGAATTTAAGTCTCCAATTTTATCACAAAACTCTTTAGGTTGGTCAAGACCTCCAATTATGGTTAATTTCAATTTGGAAATGTTCTCTCCTTCTGGTTTAGTGGTTAGATATCTAAATGTTAAAGAAAAATCAGACTACTCTACGATGAAGTATATTAAGTACGTGGCAAAAGCAGGAACTTATGAAATTAGATATTGATAAAACTAATGAATGTTTATTGTTACGATTACAACTGTAGTCTACCAGTTGTTATGGAATGTTTTTGACACTTCTTTTTTACGCGATGTAAAATTTCGAGACCATTCGGAGGTGTTTATACCCTTGCAAATCTTTCCCGTCCTTTCAATACTTTAAATGTGAACACACTTATTGAATATTCCTGGCAAACTTGTTTTAGCATGCATGTCAATGCATGTATCGTGTGACAGTGGCGGCGGCTGTTTTTGTTTTTGTTTACATTTTTGTTTTGTTTTGATCCAAACTTTTAAGATTGAACAAACCGCGTTTTGCCCATCTCTTGCTTTCTAATCCTCAATATGGAGTCTGAAGAACTGGCAAACATCAACGTGATTGTCCGGTGTCGAGGCCGGATCAAACAGGAAATAGCTGCCAAAAGTGCTGTCATCGTCAAAATCCCCAATAGTTCCAATCTACTATCCAATAATGGGATTCCCAAGGAAATTTCTATCAATACAAGTAATGATACTGGCCTAGCTGCTGAGATATCATCCAGAACCTTTTCAGTAGATCAAGTATATGGTCCAGAAGCAACACAATCCCAATTTTTCCAAGGAACAGCAGAACCTCTATTCAAAGAATTCATCAAAGGTTTCAATTGTACCATGTTTGCTTATGGTCAAACTGGAACTGGTAAAACTTATACAATGCATGGTAACGAGAATGTTGATCCAAAGACCGGCTCTTTCAGTCCTGATGCTGGGATAATTCCTAGAATTCTTTACACCTTGTTTGATACCATGAATCAATTATTGGGAGATGATTTTTTTGTGAAAGTTTCGTTTTTAGAATTATATAACGAGGAACTAAGGGATTTATTAGCATCTGATGACTCCAAAAGACTACGAATTTTTGAACAAAATCAAAATAATGCCAATAATCCAATCAACAAATGTACAATAATGACCCAAAATTTAGAAGAAGTGATTTTAAAAAATGCTGAACATGGAATGCGATTATTACAACAAGGAATTAAAAAACGACAAGTGGCAGCTACAAAGATGAATGATATGTCAAGTAGATCTCATACAATTTTTACAATCAACTTACTTAGGCATCAGCAAATCTCAGAAAATGAAATGGGGGAGTTCCGCCTTTCGAAATTCAATTTGGTAGATTTAGCTGGTAGTGAAAATATTAGTCGATCTGGAGCTATAAATCAGCGAGCAAGAGAGGCAGGTAATATTAATCAAAGTTTACTAACATTAGGAAGAGTTATAAATGGGTTAGTAGATGGTGATAAGCATATTCCATATAGGGAATCCAAATTAACTAGATTATTACAAGATTCTCTTGGAGGTAAAACAAAAACACTTTTAATCGCCAACATTTCACCTGCAAAACTCAATTCTGAGGAAACTTTAAGTACATTACAATATGCTAGTAAAGCCAAAAACATCAAGAACAAACCCCAAATTGGGACGTTGGTTATGAAAAATATGTTATTGAAGGATTTAAGTATTGAAATCTCCAAATTGAAAGCAGATTTGAACGCTTCAAGGCAAAAATCTGGAATCTATATTGATGAAAACAATTTCAAAGAATTTAATTTGGAGGTTGAAAATTTGAAAACTGAAAATCATGAATATAAAACAAAAAATGAAATGTTGAATAGTCAAATTGAGATTTTACAAAGGAAATTACAAGAAAGTAATGAGAAGATTATATCTAAAAATGAAGAACTATCAAAAAATCAGTTGATTGTTAATGATCTTTACGATAAAATCAATAGACAATCAGTTAATCATCAAAGTTTAATGAATAATTCTAGCAAATTCAAAAAGATTCTTGAAATGATGAATGAGAATATATTTTATCTAATTAATAATGAAAGAGAATTGAAAGAGAAAGTAAGAAAATATGTTTCAACTGAATTGGCTCAAGAAAATGAAAAATTGCATAAGGTTATTAATTCATTGTTCGAAATAGATGAATCAAATTTTTTGAGTCAAGTAAATGAAATAAAACAGAGAATTAATGATGAGTTTAATGATTTACAACAACATACGGAGAATTTCTCTGTCAAAGTAGCGAATCATTTTATTTCAAAATTGCCAAATGTTTGTGTTGAATTGAAGGATGATTTGGATAAGATTCAGCGAAATCATCAGTTATTAAACAATTCAATGACCAAAAACCATGATGAATTGAAAAAATTGTTTAATAATTTCAAGAAGATTGAATTTAATTCAAATTCTATCAAAAAGAAACTAATTGAAGAGTATGAACATCAAATAGAAGAAGAATTGCAAATACAAGAATCTTCTTTAGTTGAGAAAGTTATTTCTTTAATTCAAGATCATAATAAGTCACAGAGAAAAGAGTTATCTGAGAGATTGATTAATAAGAATTCTGAATTGATTGATTTGGAAATCAATAATTTAAAAACTAAAAATGATTCAGTTGTTAAATCTAGTGAGATTGAATTCGAAAAAGTATTCAACTCTATGAAAAATGAAGTACTTAATATCAATGATAAATTGTCAAGTGTCTCACAATCATTATCGAAAACAATCGATTCAACTGATGAAGCTCAATTAGAAGTTCAATCGGAATTAATTAAATTTAATTCTAAAGCAAGAATGATTTTAAATAACAACAATGAAGAAGATTTGATTGATGGTAGTTATGAACAGTTGTTAAATTCTATGAAAGTTGACGTAATTAAAGATTATCATAAAATGAGTAACAACGCAAATCACTTATCTAATATTAGGAAAACTATTGATAAAAATTTAAATGAAATTGAAGTTGATTTACCTAATGAAGATCAAGATTCTAAAAAACCGATTTATTTACCAAATGATGCTGGCACCATTGAAAAAATGATAGAAGAATTAGTTAATGAAAATAGAAAAATCAATAGAGATTCAGTACCAACTGGTAAAACCCCCGTCATTCAAAAAAATTATTTGGATAATAATGATAAGAAAATGATAATTTATACTCCTAATCGTTCACCATCAAAACGAATTATCAATGATTTGAAAGCTCATCCATTAAATTTTAACGAATTCTTCTCAGAAAATAATAAATCAATTGATTCAAATTCTACTGATAATTCAAGAATTTTAAAAGATATATCTGAGAAAATTAATAAAATTGAGAAAAAACAAGATCAAAAGTTGAAACCTTTGATCAAACCGTTAAATCCGGTAAACAAAAATCCATTTGGAACTAAAAGAGGATCAGGAGGAGGAGGAGGAGGAGGAGGAGGTGGTGGTGGTAGATTTAACAAAGATAAAATCATCAAGACTACAACCACATTAAAAAATAAAAGATCAAAATCAATGTTACCATTAAGGAAATAACAACATCTAACAGCTAATCAAACACACATTTTGAGACAATTGTATTTTAACATTTTTTTGTATTATAATTTTTTTTTAACTCATTGCATCGGTCAACACTTAATATAATTAATTAATAATATTTCAATTTTATGTAGTTCTTGATTTTTCTGTTTACATAAAAACTTTTCTTCAAAAATTATCAGAAATTCTCTTGAATACTTGTCCCGGATGATTATTGGTGAATAGAAGACCCCAACAAGTATTTTCGTCAAGTTAAGAAAAAGTTTTGCAAAAGTTTGAATATCTTTATCACCACATGATGAGTAGAATCAGAATAGAAAACCAAGTTCCTGCAATGATGCTCTTTTTATTCAATGTTTTAGCAAAATACCCTAGGGAAATGGCATTGAAACTCTGTTAAGTTGCTTCATGAATGAAAGCTTCTTTCACTATTTAACATTCTGATTAACCAAGAGCATACATTTGAGCAGTTTGACCTCTTCTACCGAAGCAGTTTCTGGCTTTACACACATAAGGTTATGTGGGCATATCAATATTATTTAACTCAAAAACCCTATCCGTGAAATTTGAATGCCAGTGTCTCATTGCTTTGCTGTGAATGGAAAATACATGACTATGAATTATCAAAGTGAGTTTTCAGCGGTCAACGACTGAAGTTCGTCCAGTATCTTTGAAAACAATAGATTTACAAAAGCTTTAGTAATTCTCTTGAAAGAACCTGTCTCGATGAGTTTGTAGTGTATTTTTCAACTTGAGCACAAAATAAATCGAGTCTTATGCATTTTGAAATAATGTCACTTTCTTGCTTATGTAAGCTAATCCTTTTTTGGAAATTCATTTCGTGATGTTGCGATGGATTTTTTAAAATTGTTTACAACTTTATATTGAAGTATTACACTACATTTAGAAATTACCAATCACATAAATGGCTCCAATTAAGCATGATTTTTCGTCAAGTTCAGTGGATACAGACTCCTTGTGTCCTATTTGCGGTACTAATTCCACAAAGGACGATTGGATTCAATGTGATTATTGTAAATTTTGGTATCATAATAAATGTCTAAAAATTATTGATTCTGAAAATTATATAAAATTTCATTGCCATAAATGTGTCCCAATAATTGGAGAATCTGTGAAAAAAAGAATTTCATCAAGAAAGAAACCAAAAATTGATTATCTGGCCTTAAATGAAGGATCAAAAAATTTGAATATTTTAAAAGATTCTCTACATCCTCATATAAATAAATTAGTCAATTATAATAAAGACCATGGAGTTAGTGAAATGGACTGCTTTTATCAAGTAACCGGGAAAAATCTCAATAAAGAATTTATTTTCAAAACTGGCTTCCAAAAACCAATTTATATCAATGAAGACTCTCTTAATGGAATAGAAATGTTGATGCCAAAAGGGTTAACAGTTAGCCAAGTTACTGATTATGTTGGAGAAGAGCTTCCGGTGGAAGTTATGGATGTATTAACTCAGGATTCTTTACCGGGTTGGCATATGAAAGATTGGAGAGATTATTACAATAATTCTAACGATCGAAAAAAAATCAGAAATGCTATTTCTTTAGAAGTTTCTAATACAAAATTAAATGCACTAATCAAAAGACCAAAAATTGTGGAACAATTAGATATCGTGGATCTTACTTGGCCAAAAGAATTCATTGAAAAAAGAAAGTCAGTTTCAAAGTATTGTTTGATGAGCGTGGAAGATTCGTTTACAGATTTCCATATTGATTTTGCTGGTACTCAAGTTTATTATAATGTTATTAGAGGACAAAAAAAATTTCTACTTTTTCCACCAACAAAGTACAATTTGAAGCAATATCTGAAGTGGTCGATCAGTGAAACTCAAAACACAATTTTTTTCCCAGATTTTTTGAGACAACTGAACTACGAAACTATAAAACCAGAAAACGAAGGATTTTTGATTACTCTTAATGAAGGAGATTTAATGCTAATTCCATCAGGTTGGATTCATGCTGTTTATACTCCCAAAGATTCTGTGGTGATTGGAGGAAATTTTTTAACTTTGGTTAGTATGGAACATCAGTTGAGTGTTATACAAATTGAAAAAACTACAAAGGTTCCTGCCAAATTTTCATTTCCAAATTTTCAAACAACAATGTGGTATGTTGCCAAATATTTTTTAAAAAATGGAATCAGTAATTTGAATGAGTTAGAAATTATTGGACTAAAGAAATTGTTACAATATTTACAAAGTTTATTAGATTTGTTAACTGGTTGCTGTTTTGAAGTCAATGACAAAAGAAGAGTTAAAAAAAATTTGCCTAAGAAGTATATTGGAGACCCGCAAGTTTTAATCGATGATTTAAAGAATATGATAGATAAGATACAATGTACATAAATTTTTAGTTATTGTCTTTTGATTACTCCGTTCATATTGAGAGTTTGTAGTATTTGACACGTGACAGATCATGTGTTGCAAGGTTTTCGAATTTTGATGGCAAAATCTCATCCTAGGAGTTGTATCAATAACTTGAACACAATCAATTAAAGAATTCATAAGATGGTAAGTTGTGCATTAAAATGGTCATCGTCTAGCTCAAATACTAACACCAACATTTCTAGTCTACGACAAAACTCCGTGATCAACAATATTATGAATCCATGAAATCTAAACATTTAGGATTGGGTAATGCTGATACTACACGAGATGAATGGATTACTAATGTCAAAAGAGACACTTATGGATCTATGGCTGGTCACTCATTCTTGACTGAATACTACGGTGTGGCCGTGGGCTTACCCAATCAATTAGCAAAACAGAAATTATTAGAGCAAATGATTGAACCTTTGAAGAAATGAGTTGTTTGGAAAGTTATCATGCTTTGTTCACAGCCCATACAGAAGATTTTGTGACTAATAGTTCGGTTAGAGTGTTATTCTGGAGACTAATGCTGTTTCAAGTATGCAATCTACCTCAGATTAATTATGCTCAAACAATTAGACGAAAATAATTATTAGTTACAAGAAAATTGTTCAACTTTGTTTCTAAAATATCAATAGATGCTTTTGATTAATGTCTTATTGATGAACATTTCTAAGATTCTAATTGCTTAAAAGAAGTGAAATTTTAATTAACAAATTTGTCTACTTCTTTACTAAGATCATCAACCTTTATGGTTTGGAGATGTGGCATGAATTGAATCAAGATCTGTTTCTTTACAATTTCTTTGATTGTTTGTTAAGTATATTATAATTGTCTCATAGGTGATAGATTTTTTAAATTTGAAAATTTATAATTTGAGATGTGTAAAAAAAACAATTCGATAAATTTTGATCAAACGTAGATCAGCTAATATGCAAGAAAAGTCAATGTTCATTTCTTAGCAATTTCTCGTATTACAATTCTCACGCCAATGCCATCTGTAAGGATTATCATGCAGACAATAGCAACATTTCCTCTACTTTTCAACTTTACCTAGACTCATTTTTGAAATATTGGAAATGTGGAGCTTCATCTTCGCGCTATTCGGTTAAATAAGATTCATGAGTTCTAAGTTAAGATGGTTATCATAGAAGGTTTTTATAGTAAAAATATTTTTCACACCCCACTAAAAAAAAGAGTATGGGGAGTAAACTTGAATAATTAGCTGGAAAATGAGTTTATAAACCATAATCCACGAAGCTGTGTTAGTCGTATTATGAGTTTAGTGATTAAGTACGCCATTAAATTGTCTCATCTCAATAGTGTTCCCAATTCTTCTTAATTTCCAAGTCCAGGGTTAAATGTTCAGTTATCATCAAAGCATATTGAGTTTTCCCAGTTATCAAAGCCATTGGAACAAGTCCATACTCTCTTGAATCGAAATCCAACTTAAAACATCTACTGTTAACCAACAACGTCCTTCAGGAATCTTGAAAATTTTATTATATTCTTTTTTTTAAATCATTTTGAAAGAGATTCATCAGGGTTGGCTAGTATAGATGGGGAGGCCGGACCAAGGAGGATAAAGTTCCCTGGCATTCCAGTCACCCTTTTGCAAATTCTGTTAGAAGACTCCAGTAGCTTGAAGCAAGAAACATCATCGCCAATTTGGACGTTTCTGCCTCGTCGAAATCGTGTGGAGATGATCAAATAGTCTCTTTGATTATTGATTATAGGTAGCATTGAATCTCCCACTGAGGGAAGGAACCCAAAGGAATACTCCTGAACTAAATGGCATTTTGACTTGGTGAAGATTTGGTGATGTTCCAACACAAAACAATTTGAACTGCACTAAAACTACAACTTCTCAAGGATTAGAAGCAGACTCACAAAAACACAAACCAAATGGCCTACAAGCAGTGACTTATTTTGGAGGAGCTTTTTGGCAGAGACAGACTCTATAACGTGCCTAGAACCAAGCAACACCACAAGTATCTGGAAAGCTCCCTGAATCTTTATGAAAGCAGAATTTGCAAGTCCTACTAGGTTGGCTCGTGTCCCCATGACCTGTTTTCTGGAAACAAAGAAGACATGGGTTGTTGTAAAAAACTACTCTTGGAGAAGATCGGAATCCTATATGAGTCTGATAAAAGAAAACATGAAAAAAAATATTGATTCGTGAGTAATGCAGAGAAACGAATAATTTCGAAGATGATTAATGACTTTGGATATGACTATATGAAAGATGTACAATATCAAATCAATCAGGGTTTGAGGAAAGTCTTGTTTGCGAAAGAAAACCTCGAACATACTCCAGAAGATTGGCAGATCATTTTACAAAAAAGATACATTTAGGTATTGCGATTATGAGAAGTGAATTACGAGAGTTGGAAAATAAGCAGCGAAAGAAGTGATAAAATTGCTAAATTTGTATTGCAAGATGATTGTATTATAATATATAGATTTGACAGTAATGAATGAATTAAAGAATGAATGATCAATCATGTAAAGGAAGATTACTGATCTCTCAGTATGGCCAACAGAAAATTGTTTGAACATGTTACCTACTATGAAATTGAGAGATTAAATAACTTTGGAATTCTTAACATTCTCTCGGCTCCAATTAGACTTTTGAAGTAAGACAATTGGAAGTATTAGTATATCTCATAGAATTTGATTTGGCGAAAGATAACCCAGATACTATCGCTACAGAAAATATTGGCTAAAAGTATTACCTGCATTGAGCCACATCCACCTGAAAAAGGTTTTGCAAGTAATTTTACCTTCTTTCCAATAATGTTCCAAAAGTTTTTGTAATAAAACCTATTAGTGTTTTGAGATAAATAGCCCAATATTTTGAGTGATTTTTGTTTTGTTAAAAGTTGAGAGTTTTAAGGTTTAATTCGTGATTCCTTTGATATTCATCAGTTAAGATTGTTGATGAAAAATCTTGAAATGTGACAATGATGTAGTTGGAATAGTGGAGATCTAGAAGAGTGGACACTGATAATTAATAGAAGGAATTATTAGATGAGAAATGAAAGAGAGGAGATTATAAAAGACAACAGATCTACAATCATTCCGAAGACGAATTGAATATAGGAAATGTTGGGCAAATACCTTGCAACGCGAGTAATATCAGCAGTAATAAAAGAAAAATCATTAACTACACATCCTCAACATATATGCCCCCAAGAAGAAATGCAGCTCAATAAGCTGTACCACTTCAACAAATATACCTTTAAAGTAGCATATGAAGATCAAAAAGGTCTCATGGCTTATGACGTTTATTTGATTTCTAGAATTGCGGAGGAATCTTCAACCTCGTAATTGAATGAATGACCAAATATTAAAAAAAGAGCTGAACTGAATTTTGGTACTCCCCCATAAGAACTTTGTAAACTGCCGAAAATCTTAATCTCATTAATGTTTCTGAGTATACGCCTAACCATGCTATTGATTTCGATTTTGATCATCTTTTCTCTGGATTTTGCAGGGTTTGATAATTCTTTTAATATTCCTAATTTCAACAACACCCAAATTCGTTGGTTAGTTGAAGCAAAAAACGGTACTGAAGATGATACAGTTATTTTTCAGTCATGAAGGTGGGTTTCTTCTTACGCTAGAACAGTCTGCAAGTGAGATTTTGTCATGTTTGGCATTTTTCACTTTGCGCGGTGAAAATTTGATAGAATTTGAAAACTTATAGAATTTGCTCAGTTTGATACAAGAATATCAATATTCATCATCCAACAGATAGGAATTTTTTCATTGCTCTGAGTAGTCTTCAAATATCTTTGAACTTCATTTGATTTAAAAAGAGAAGTATAAATGATATGCCTTGGGCTCGTGAGCGTCAGGCTCAGTTTTCATAAAACGTGAAAAGGTGTCTTATGTCGAACATATTCAGCGCCCTTAAAATCTGATCAGAAAAGTGTAGAAAGTATGGAAGTAGACTAAAAGTTGCTGGTTTAAATTGTATCTAACAATAAAAAGTTGTACTTTAGTATTAAAAATTGGCTGAACCAAATTTAGTGGGATCCTTCGTGGGATCCTCTTTGTTGGTGAGGGTTAAGTGCCAACGACACAAAAGATTGATGACGTATCTCCTTAAAGTAGTTAACAACATATTAGTTATTACTAAATCGAGTCATATAATTTTACCCCAAGTATATATGTGACTTCTATGATCACTAAATTAAGATTAAAACTGACAGGCTGTAAAAGTATGAAAAACATTTGCTGAAAAGGATTAAAGACCAGGCAAAATCTGTTAGCCTAAAGCTTATAACTCTTACTCATGCCATCTGCAGAATAAAAACTTTCTGTTTTAAACTATTTTGAGCTCTCTGATTTTGAATCTGGTTCTAGATTTTTGGTAAGCAGTTGCCAAAAATAATCAATTAATTCATTATATAGATTATTTATTTGATTTGATCACAAAGTAGTTTTCACTGTTTGTTTTTTAGAAATTAAGTCAAGTAGTGCAGATAAAAACAAAATAAGTTCGGTTGAGTATTTCGAAGACTTTGTAATTTATTGTAATTTTTGAAAAGATACATTGCATTTTGAAGAAGCTGATAAAAGCTCAAAGATTATATGAAAGAATAGTAAAAGGACAGTGAATTAGTAAATAAGAATCTGATGTGTTAGAACAGAGAAATATATTTCAGGGGAGAAAAGTTTTTGAAATGGGAAGAAAATGCAATTAACGATAATTGTTGCGTTGCAAATGATAAAGACACTCATAACTTTGATAAGTAGAATAGTTTCAAACAGGAAATTGACTTATTGTAACGATTTAAAAGGAAAAATATAGTATTGGTAATTCAGATATAAATATAAGGAATTATATCTAGAATTAGAGTAAGAAACAATAACGGCGTTAAAAAATATTGTCATAAATTTATAAATTTCAATATTTAAATTAATTAAATAGGTAATGAAAGAATCAAAAAAAGATAATTGGTGATGCCTGATAAGACGATTTTTAAATCAGGAGAATTAATCACAGTATTTGAAACATTGGGCCAGTTTAGTTTTCCGGCCACCTCACATGGTGAGGCCAATAAATCAATCATTTCTCGGGCCTTTCTTTATAGGAAATTAGATATTTTCTGTAAATATTTATTTATCTTGTAATTATTTTTTCCTTCATATTATCACTCTTCTTTTTCTTATGTCGATATAACACGCAGACATGCTCGGCTTTGATTCAAATAACAACAATTATCAGTTTGTACCCCATCGAATTCATTTACTTCGGTGAATCGTCGTGATTCTGGTGTTTCTGTGCCACACGAGATGAATCAAGAAGAATCATTGCCAAAATATAATAAAATTCTCCATCGCACTACCACCAACTTATTATCAATCTCCATATTATGGTCAAAATTCAAGCGTTAGAGAAACTTTTTTCAGACCTATCCTACGTGAAAGTGGAAGAATTTTTTGTAACGATTTTATGCACATTGCTTATGGCGCTATTTGCATTCACATTCTTTTTATGGGAGCTGTTTGTTTCTTTAGTTCATCATTTGATTCTAAATTTTCAAATATATAATTATTCTGTTAAGTTAATTTAGTGTAATATCTTCTTTCTTTCAGTCAACAACATTGTAGGCACTTTATAGTGTTTGTAACAATTTATATTATTTACTCTCGCGCAAGCCTGGAAAAACCTTAAACTTGCAATTATCAAAATATTTCAAAAGCTATTTTTGTAGATTGATGTTTCAGGATTTCAATTTTGGCTTGTATTTTTTTTGTTGCTATTTAATATCTTAGTTACTTATATATTTGAATCTATTCCATTCCATTTTTTATTCTTGCAAACTCCTTATCTAACTTCTTGTGTTCGTGAAATAGATTTTGAGATATATTCCGATTTGAAAACTTTGGGAAAAAAATACCTCGTTGGGTTAGATTTCAGAGAAGTGACGGCTAAAGTAACATCTGGGTAAAGATATAAAGAATATGATATTGTTGTAGGTAATAGATTGAGATACCATCTGCAGCTCATGAGCTACCACTTGAAAGTGTTGGATTAGTGAGTAGAGTTTTAATTTTTAGTGGGTGAATCCATTATCAATCATTAATGAAAATCCTCTACAGTAGAAATTAATAAGTAGTTTTACGGCAAAGAAGCTCTTTTCTAATTTGGAATCAGAAACAACCATTGGAGTGCAAAAGAAAAATAATTATTGAAGATTGTGAGCTAGGGAGCGGAGGAGTTAATTCCAATGCTTCACTGCTCTTAACTCTTGAAATTTGAGTCAAGTTGAACAGCTTTGAAGTGTTTTACCAAAAACATATGCCACTTGTAAGATCTCCAGATTAAGATTAAAACTGACTGGCTGCAAAAGAATGAAAAGTTTTTACTAAAACGAAACTAAGTCAAACATCACAATCAGACGATCATTAGTGGCGGAATAATGAAATTTTTAAGGTGATCATCTAATTCATTGATAAGTTTTTTTGTTTATTTTATGTTTAATTGTTATGTAAACCAGTTGAAACATTTAAAGTGAATAAAAATTTTATAATATTACATAAATTAGTTGCCATGGTAAGTAGCATTGTATCAATTAATTTAAAAACTTATTACGAGCTGATTAATAACAATCTACTGAACATCTAAATATCAACAAAAACTGATTAAATATTTGGTATGAAGTTGTTAAATTATGTTGCTTTTTAAGTGTTATTTCTTTAATCTTACAAAAACGATCAAAACAAGATGATGAAAACAATAACAACCATGATAAGAATGTTGATGATAATAAAGGTTATTCTATTGATGATTCAGATTTGATGGAAAAGCTTTCAATGACTTAAAATTTTTGTTTAGAACTACTTAAACATGGAAGTTTCAACAATGATAATGTTTTCTGAAGATCTGCAATCACTCAAAACTCACGATTCATTTATTTATTTTCATATTTTCGAAATATTTGAACCAATTCACCTAACATAAAATGGTGAAAGTAGACTTCAATAACTGTATCAATTAAACACACAAAACGAGATTCAAAATTAGTTGAAAATTACATTTAAAAGATAATCAAAACATTCATTAACACACAATGAACAAAAAATGCTACTTAAATTGTATATTATAAGTATCAATCAAATTGCAAAAGATCCACTTAATTGGATATCCAAAACACTTTTACCGACATAAACATTATAACTACCACTTTGTAAAATCCATTGTTGTTTTTCAGTATCCCAAGTACTCAAATCTTTTCTAGTTAAATCAAATGAAAAGGTATACAAAGTATTTGGAGAGATGGATTTTTTCTCAAATCCTCTTAACACTTTTTCTGGACCCTTTGGAATACCAATATATAATTGAGGAACTTCTTGAGCTTCAACTTCTCCAATGTTTTTAACAGTGACTTCAACGCTCATAATAACATCCCATAAGGAAGAAAGACCACCTTCTTGAATGCTACTTCCTGGTGGTAATAATCCAGTATCAACTCCACTTTTATTAGTAATAATAAGATCAGAATAGTTGAAAGTAGTATAAGTCAACCCATAGCCAAATTCGTATCTAGCAGTTATATTCTTTTTATTAAAGTAACGATAGTCAATGTAAATTCCTTCAGTGAAATTGGATTGTGGGAAGTAAGGATCAATATCTCCTTCAGGTACAGTTGGGTTCAATAAATGACCGTAATCGGTTTCATTCTTAGCAACAGTATAAGGTAATCTCCCACTAGGACTTTGCTTACCATAAATGATTTCTACCAAAGCTCTACCAGAATCTTGACCAGGCAAATGGGCAAAAATAACTGCTGTAATATTTTCATGATCTATCCATTGATCTACTAATCTCACCCCAGCATTATGAATTACCACAATAGTGTTATTACATTGACCAGCCACTGATTTGACCAAATTATCTGAGTACTCATCGCTAAGAGTATATCTATCACTACCTTCAATGGAGTAAGCATTAATGAAAACAAAAGCAGCTTGAGAACGTTGATCAACAGTTGGTTCTGGAGAAGTAAAATCCCAAAGTAAGGCTGTGTCGTCCTCGTAAGCTTGTCTTTGGAAAGCGTCAAATGGAGCATCAATGTACCCAAAATTATTAGCGCCAGATCCACCACCACTAATTAAAGTACCATTTAGGGCCACAAATGGTGCACGTTCATCTGCTGGAGCATTAGAATAGAGAAGATCAATAATAATATTAGACTCAAAAGAAGAACCATTTGGAAACTGTTGGGCTGTTTGAGATCCCCATAGATAAAAACTGGAAGCAGGATTATTAACGGATTGGGCAACCGCGTCGTAACCAAACAATGAAATGAGGGTAGGTTTTTTCAATGGCAAAGCGTTATTAACATTCTTAACCAACACTTGACCTTCCACAGCTCCTTGAAAAATGGTTGATTTGGAAGCGGGGTTTCTAGCATCGAATAATTCAGTACTATCAGCAGGTAATCCGAATCCTGGTTCACCAATATCTTCTTCGTCAAGCAAATAATAACTAGCAACAATTCTAATAGCCATATCATCTAATCTGGATTGATCTAAGGTACCATTAGCAACAGATTTTGTTAAATTACCATCCATCCAAGGCTTTGAGTCGGGCATAACCATATCAAGACCAGCAATGGCTCCTTGAACACCTGCATGTTGGGCAGTCCAATCAGTAAGGACAAACCCTTGGAATCCCAATTCCGTTTTCAATAAACCATTTAAAAGCTTAGAATTTTGGCAAGCGTAACTGTTGTTAAGTCTGTTGTAAGAGCACATAACGCAACCAGCACCAGCTTTGACAGCATCTTGGAAAGGCCATAAATATAATTCATGCATTGTTTTATCATCCAAATTACTAGAAACAGATTGATTCCAATTACCATCGCTGGTAGGCATTCTTCTGATTTCTTGTTCATTAGCAACGAGATGTTTGACTGAAGCAACCACATTTTGTTGTAAACCCTCAACTGATTCATAAGTTAATTTCCCACTTAAATATGGATCATTAGAGAATCCTTCAAAGTTTCTTCCACCTTTAGCAACTCTTCCTAATGGACCACTAACTGGGCCAAGTGCAACAGTGACTCCTTTCTTTCTGAACTCTTCTCCCATGTAAAGAGCTCTATCATTAGCTAACTTTTTATTCCAACCAGCACCAACATGAATTCCTGAAGGATAAGAATTCGCTAAAATGTCCCCACGAAGCCCGTTACCAGCATCTTGCAAACACATTCCAGGGAAACCAAGTCTTGGAACAGATCCACTGACTCCTGAACATTCAACAGAAGTAGATTCTTGTCCATAAGTAATGTTATTTTTTTCATCATTGGTCATTTGAGAAACAAGCGCTTTAGCTTTAGCATAAGCATCAGCCCATCTTCCTAACCCTTGAGTTTCGGCTATAAGTTATTAGTAATTGTAATTAGATAAGTAGAAAATGAGTGTAAATAACATACGAGAAGGATAAACTGGCTCAGATCTTCCATAAGACCAAAACAAATCAAGTTCATTATATTCCTCTTCAGTAATATTACCTGAGGCCACAAGACCAGCAAATATTAAAGGCACCGTCACCAAAGTGGAAATTTTCATGATTATTATTGTTGCTGAAGGTAGTTGACAATAAAAGAAAAAAAGATTTTTCAGGACACAAAAACTCCAGTATTTATAGGACACTACATTTTAAAAAATACCCCAGAGGAAAAATGCCCATAAAATCTTAAGAGAATGAATGAGTACCCCATATCACAATGACAACTTCCCCTGTATAGCTTACCCCATTTTTTGGATCTCATCTCGTCATTTCAATTGTTAATTTTGCAGTTCGCGGAACAATAAGGCTTTTACTTTTATTTTTTATCTAAAAAAAAACATTTTTGTGACACTCAAGACCCCATTTTTCCGTAATTTATCCATTAGCGGAAAATAATTTAATGCAATTAAATTTGTTAATTGATTTCAAACTAATTAATAATTTACCCTATTATTGATCGGGCAAACTGTAATACTTCGGAACAATTACTGGATTTATTTATTGTGGGGTTGAATACAAATATTGTTCTGGATTATCCTCATTTCAAAAGTTATTGTTTTTATGAATCTGGGGTAAAATTTTAAATTTTCCGGGGAAGGTGCATGATTTCATGCGGTCTCCTTGTGGAAAAATTATCACTCGATTGTCTTTTTGCATGGCAATTTAAAGCATACTTTGCAATTTGGTCATACAAATAGCAAAATTATTTTTTCAAAATTTCTGAAGTTTTATGAAGGGCAATGTCAATATAAACAAAAATTCTAGGACTGGTTATAATCGCCTTGCTTAAAAGGTACATTCCATGTACTCTAGACAAGAGTTTGGAAAACAATAAAAATCTGGATATTTACTTTTGGAGTAATCTGGGGTAGCGTGAAAATTTACTATGGAAAAATTGGCATACTTTGCAGCTTTCTCGCCATCTTTAGCAACTTTTGACCGACAAATTATCATTCAATGGGGTGTTTGTCGGCTACTCAAGTTTATAAGAACTTCTTCGGATATAAAGAAATTCCGAAGTAACTTCTGATATATTATTTTTCAAATTGAAAACTATAAAAGCCCACTATTTGAAAATTCTTGAATTCCACTGTTTGATATCCACAACAAAGATTTTCCTCACATAAAAGACTAACCAATTGAGAATTCAAACAAATTATTATACCATAAGTGGAATAACCAGCATAACTTTTTTCTTGGAGTTGACTTCATTAGTATGACCAAATTAGATTCATGCAATAACATGAAGAGAAAATCTTTTGATCACTGCCGTATTGTTTTGCCGGTGGAGGTAGAGCATAATAATCAGAAAATGGATTATGGACAATTATCTAGACTCTTTGATAAGTTTTTAAATTTCTAATAAATCTTCAATAATAAATCTGATTTATCCGAAAGTATCAGAGTCAGTCTTTTTCCCAAAAGTATTATATATTAGACTCTGACCCTACCATATAATTCAGTTGAGGACGATGATCAGAGAAAAGTAAGATATTGATAAATTCTCCACTAGCTTTAGGAGCTGTAGCCTCAGTGGGTTTTGGTGGGAAACCGGTCATCAAGTTTTAGTTCAGGAGTATTAATATAATCACAAGTACCATCTTACAATAACAAAAATCAGCCCCAACACACCATTAAGGGAAAACCGGGGAAATTCAGGTTTAATTGGACAAATTGTTTAACAAGATTTATATGATGAAATCATTTGAATCAACAATATTCTTTAGACCTCACTTATTTATCAATGTCTCGACAATCTTAAGTAGTCAACGGGGGAATTGAGAATTTAAAAAAATTTGATTTATTGGTTGAGGTTCCTTAGAAATCTCTCTTCTCAGTTACTAAATGAGCTAAAATAAATGCAAGGGACTAACACTAAAACTTTATAATAGTCAACGACTCTTGATGAATCTTGCTAAACATTAATAGCTTGGGAATTATTGAAAAAAGTTAGAGCATTCACCTGCTTGTCTATAACAATTAACGTGTTCATCTTCTTTTTAAGTTATTGTCATCTCGTTACCAGAAACTTTTGAATTTGCAGAGCTGGGAACAATCCCCGATAATATTTACAAAAACTCCGGCAAACTTTCTAAGAAGCTTGTCATCTTTTGCATAATCTATTAATTTAGTATGTTATATGCAATCTTCTGGTTGACTCATTGCTTGTTGAGTTAATTGATTGTAGAAACAAATTCCTCCTAGCTTTATTGCTGAATTTTGATGAAGAAAAGAGAAATGCGTCGCAGATAGTTTTGAGCAAGAAATAAATGGTACAAACAATTTCGTTGATTGTAATTTGATAGCATTGCCTATCATCACGGATATCATATATGATTAACTTTTATTTATAATCTGCTAGATTACCCATAGCATGAAAATTTTATGAATATTCACATTGAAAAAAGAAAATTACAGAATTCATTATATCAAAAAGAAAATAACAATCTGAAAGCGGGAATTCGTTACTCGATGTATTTTCTATCAATAAACTCTAAACACTTTTTGTTCCATACACAGTTTGAGATTTAAAAATATCTGAATTTTTGACAAGGTATTCAGTACAATTGTTCACTTAAAAGTCTCAAATTATTTATCTTGAGGCTTTCCATTTATTTGAATTGATGAAATCATAATATAATGGCATCAGTAGAATCTGAGAACAGTTCTAATACACTAGTGACATGGGGATCTAGATTTATCTGAAAAAATTTCATTGAAAAGATAAATAAAATATCAGTCAGTTAACATAATAAAAAAATAAGCAAAAAAAACTGAAACTATTTGGGAAAGTATTAATCTTGAGTTTTTACATTAGCTCAAAGCTTATAATTCCAATCAATACATTGACTTTTTCTGGTTGGACTACTTCAAAATATATTCATATCTTTAAACCCGAAAAATCAAATTAATTTTGTGAACTTATATCAACTTTGAGATATTTCCACTAGAACTATCAATAAGTTCATAGTATTACTGGATTCTTGAGATTGTCTGCATTCAATATCAATATTAAATCACAAATTAGCTACAAACTACGGTGAAAAATTAATTTCTGATGGTATAACATAATTCAAACAACAACTGGTAAAACGGGGAGTTGTAGTTGGGAGCTAGTCACAAAAACGATGTGAATTCATTTAAGCTTTTTTTGATTTTGAAAGAATTTGTTAAAATTAGTTGCAGGAATTAGAGAAGAAGATTCGAAGAGTTTCAGAAAACAAAAAGAAGGACTTAGTTTTCAAAGAGGAGATGAATGAAACAAATATACTAATATCTGCTTAAGTAAGTGGTTGATATGCTAAATAATAATAACTTATTTGTATGCTTAAGGTCTTTTGATAGTAAACTAATCGAAAAATAAATGAATAGTCTAAAAGTTTGAGTAAATAAGCGCGTTAGGAATAATAAACTTTTAACAAGAATCTATAATTTTACAAAAATCTGTAGATTATTTACTTTACTATTCTAATAAAATTGATTATGATCCAATTGATTCATTACCAGGAGTTATATTAGCTATTCAAAAAGTTAAAGATTCAATGAATTCTATAATCACTTTTAATAATGAAAAAACTTGGAAAAATTTAACAATGAAACAAAATTGAAATTTATTACAATTACGTTCCATTATTACAAAATTTATTATTAATGATGAAATAGATAAAAACTATAGATCATCATATTTACCATCCATTATATTAGTGAATGGTAATGAAGGAGAAACTGTTACAAGTTACAATAAATTAAATGTATTTATTAGTAATGATGTATGGGAAATGATTTTACTAGTTCCACATTCATTAATAATTGAATATAATGGAGGCATTATAGTTGCGGTTCCTGATGATGATTTACCAACCAATTTAATTAAGTTGAGAGAATTAATTAGAATAATTGATGATAATAATCAAAATATTTTTTTATTATTTTAT
>JBAKFZ010000120.1:0-38310 GCA_037355385.1 Saccharomycopsis sp. FM-2023a
CTTAAATCATATTGATTAATATATTCAAAATTTAAATCATTGATATCTTTAAATAATTCAAGATAAAAAATCGGTAAAGAAATTGAATAATTAGATAAAATGGTTTTTAAATATTCAGGATAATTTTTAACAAGCTTCTCATCTTGAACAGAAGTGTAATTATAAGAGGAATCAGACATGATTATTGGTCAACAAACAATATCAACTAATGAAACTCAATATAACGTTCCAAAATAGATTAACCACACAATTGCAAGGGAAAATCAATTCAGGAGGCAAAATACTAAAACTCAACAAGGAAAAACTGGGCCAGATCAAATAACTGAGTTTCAAAGATTTCCAATAATTCACTTTCAAATAAGTAAAAATATCGTTGTTGTTGTCCCAAATGGCGTTCAAGACAAGGAAGAGTAACTGGAACAAGGGCAGACCCACCAATTGATCCACGAGCACTCGCACCACCACATTTTGAGGGAATTGCACAAATAACAAATCGATCCACAACAGAGTGAAGACCCCATTAATACTGCCCCAAACCACAAACTTCGCGAGATGGGACCAGCTCAAATGTCTTTTATAGAATTGGTTGATCATTTGGGCAAGCACCGAGGAAACCAGGCCAATGGCCACCAGAAGCCAAAGATGGTGCACCAGGAGTTTCAAAAGCTCATAGTTGTGAATCAAGAAACTAAGGAGTCCCAAGCTCACCACCACCCCTACCAACAAGAGTCGTTGGTGGTGATTGTGATGGGGAATGTGATGGTCGTGGTCATAGTCCTCCAAATCCACTGATTCAGACTGGGCCATGGCAGCATTCAAGGAAGGAAGCACAGGATGGTGTTCTATCACAGGGGAGTATGGATGGTACTGGACCTCGAACAGCTTCCGGTTGCTCATGATGAAAGTTGATTAATTAGCAAAAAAAGGTTGGATCTTGATGTTATTAAAAGTTACAAATCACCATTTTTTTTTTCCCTCTAAATTCAAATTTGAATTTGTGAAAATTGCAACCACCACAAAAATGCCAGTCGAAGAGTTCCAGGGCTTCAACTTCGCAGTATATTTAAAGACTCAGCAGATCCCTCGAGGCAAAGTGACCACTTATGGATATATTGCCCAGTCACTCGATCATCCAAACCATTCTCGTCATGTGGGTCAGGCATTAAAGAACTTATCTAGTAATCCACTAGAAGAATTCAATATTAATAATGTCCCCTGGTGGAGAGTCATTAATGCTAAGGGAGAAATCTCTTTAAGATCGAATAATAATATGTATTTACAAGAAGATTTATTGAGAAATGAAGGAGTGGAATTGATTGATGGGAAAGTCAATCTATCGAAAGATGGTTGGTTCCTTAATGATGTCTACTAACAAAAATAACTAAAAAAAACATTTGTTCAATCCCTAGCATGATCCTTCCCCTGGTAATCTTTCTCTTTCCTTTTCAATAATCACTTCTTTACTTAACAACAATCTTAAATCATCAGTAATCTCATAAGCTTTTGGTAAATCTGATTCCTTTTTACCATGTTTTGATAACATTTCTTTTCTTAATAAATTTAATTTATCATTCAAAATTCCTCTATCAATAATTTCCACCATTTTTTTAAATCTCAAAAATAATAATTCGGCTCTAATAAACAAATCATCTTTATCCATGGTTAAATTCAAATCATTAATATATTTTAAAACTTCATCAAATCTTGTCAAATGATTAATAATGATTTTTTCATGTTTTGATAAAATTGCCAAACAAAAAAATAATTGAAATTGTGATGAATAATAGTTTGTTAAAAAATTTTCCCAAATCCCAATAACATCTTCAAAAATGAATTCTCTTTTGAACCAAATTAATAACATTCTAAAGAAAAAAAACAAATTTTGTGAATCACATTTTTCCAAATGTAAAAATAGTTTGGGTAACATTAAAGAAGTTAATTGATTTAAGGTATCCATTTGATTTTTCATACCTTGTTGATTTTTTAAAAAATTTCTTTCCATTCTATCCATAAATTTAACAAAACACCAAAATGAAATTGATGAATCTTGATAAATATAATAAATTATTGACAATATATCACACATTCCTTGAACATATCCTAAATTTTCATTAAATTGATTATAAGTTAATAAAATTTCTTTCAAATTTTTTAAATGAGGATTTCTAATAACAATAACATCATCATCATCATTGTTATTATTTTCATCATCATCTTTTTTATTAGTTTTATATAAATCAATATGACGATCATTTCTATTAACATCTTTTTCGATTCTAAACTTTTGATCTTTCCAATAATCATCATGCATTAAATTACCTAACTGATTTTCCCAATTTTTTTTTATTTCCTCATAATCAATTTTTAAACTTTTCAAGATTTGTTTTCTTTCAAAACTTGATGAATCCCATGGGTAAATTTCTAATAAAAATAACCAGACTTCACTTCTAATTGTTGAATTAACTCCTCCGTGGAAAATTCTTTCTTTAATTTCATTAATCGTTAAGTTTAATCTACCAGTATTATCAAAATATGAATCCCATTCGATTTTTGAAATTTCTTTTGTTCTTTGAGATTTAGAAATTTCCAAAGGACTCAAATAATCAATTGATGGAATACCTAGTTCATCATTTAACAAGTTTCTATATGAATCATCCAAAACATATTTTTTTTTATTTTTTTCTGCTTCTTCTTGAATACTTAATGCCCATCTTGCCAAAAAAATATTTGCTGAATCAAATTCATCATTTAACTTTTTGATTTCTGGTCTTTTTAATAATTGTTTTATAGAATCTGGACTTTCATCAATAACGGATTTAACATTATTTTTTGTTAAATTTGAAATTTTTGCCAAATTTTCTAATACAAACCATTTTGTACTATTTAAAATTTTATTCAAATTTTCTTGTGGAGTTTTCTTATCCGCATTTTCTTCTTTTACATTTAAAGGACTAAAGTTTCTTAAATCATCTAATGATGGATTAATTAAATAGACAGAATTTTCTAACGTTGATTTTTCTACCACACAAATTTTTTTCAAAAAATCTAAAAATTGATCACCTCCATAAAATAATGCGTTATCTTTATTGAATGGATCGAATTCTTTATTTTTAATTGATTGTCTTTTCAAAGTACTTTTTGATTCATCGTCATGGAAAAATAGAATTGGTAGTTTTGTCAAATTATCTTTCAAGTTAATGGCAATTGAACCCCACCACCAACCTAAGTTTGGAGTTCTTGATTGAATCGAATAAATTGAGGAAATTGGAATCGAGAATGCATAATTTCCAATGTTTTGTACTAATGATTTTTTAATAAAAAAATCTGGGGGATTGCTTAATTCTTCATCTTTGGTTTCAAGATTAATTTTCAAATCACAATCAATGAAAACTTGCAAATCTTGTTTTTGTAATAAATATTCAGGAGTAAAAGAAATTAAAATTTCCTTATTTGTTGAATGTTGTGGTTTGCAAATCGATAAAATTCCTGGAATATTATCTTTTTTATTCTTTGTTGGATGGATATAAATTTTCTCTTTAGCCCATAATAGCTTATAACAACCAATAGGATAGAAAGCCTCGAGGGTCTTGTCGTGATTATCTTCAAGTGACATGATGATGATGGTGCTTTATTTGTCTTTGTTAGTGGCGAGATGATGATTGATTTGCTTTTTTTGCGATGAGTTTGATTCCTGATTTCCCATACTTTTGTTACGTAATGACAAAAAAAAGTTTGTTTTGAATTTTTGACTAACTTGTTATTATCGATAAATACAGAGTTGTTCAAGCAATTTCTAATAGCTTCACTCGATAGTTACATCAAAATGGATAAAAAATGAAGTTCTCTGTTTCAAGTTAAGCAACGGGATGTCTGAGTGTTATAGCAACCATATATCACACACCCACACATCACAGTAGTAACTGTTATTTGAAAACTATTTTTACCAAAACTCAAACAAAATGGAAAGAGAAAATAGGTGTTACATACAACATTCATAATATCAAAATTGAAACTGGCTCAATTTACACTTCAAAATCAATCAATTATACATTTAAACACTAACTACATTAATTAATTCCTCCAACCATTGTGGCAAGTCTATACCCATTAGAAACACAATCCGGAACCCCAATTCCTTTATTAAAACACATTCCTGACAATCCTATTTTCCCATTAAATTCTTTATCAACTGAAAATTGTATTTTTTCTAATAATTCCTGATATCCAATTTCGTATTGAGGAATCCCATCATCTTCCGTCACTTTTGTTTCAATAATTAAATCATCTTTAGGAATGGCATTAATATCCATATTCAATTGACGTTTTAAAGCAGTAAAAGCATATTGTAAAGCAGTTGATTCATCAGGAATTTCTCCATTTGACCAATAATGACCTCCCATCATTAAGGTCAATTTCGTATAATCATCTTGATTTGTAACTGCTTTTGAAGTAGTAGCTAATTGATTCAATTTAGTATCAAATGATTGAATTTGTGTATCAATTTCTTTATTTTTCATCAATTCATCATTTTTGATATTTTCTTTATAACTAATCAAATTTTCATTAATTTTATTAGTAAAACTTGAAATTTTATCATTAAATATTTTTGTTTTAAAATGTTCATTATCAGAATCAAAAATAATCCCAAGAATTGCCTCTTTGAGATAATTTGGATTTTTCAGATAATAATTTTTTGGAATTAAATAACCAAATCCTGGTTTATCAAATATATAATTTCTATTTTTGATGAAAATATTGATTAATCTAACTTTGGAATAATTAATAGAATTCAATGGTTTGTTCAAATCATCAAATAAAATAATTTTTGATAATTCTTTGGCAGAAATTGTGGAGTTAACAAATGTAAATTTTTTGGAATTAATAACTCCATCTTGTTTATAATTAATGGTTATTGAATCTTTATCATTGACTAAGCTGGCAATTTCCACATCATACAATATATTAACGTTTTCTGAATGATTTAATTCTTCAAGATATATTTTAATAATTGTTTCTAACCCATCTTGACAAACTATAATTGGAATTTTTTTTAGTAATTTTTTCAAAAAAACTAAATTGTTTTTTGCAAAGAAAACTTGATAATGTTTCAATAAGCTTGATTCATTCCAATTTGGTTTAATCAATCCAAAAATATTTAATATCTTATTCAAAACAAATTTACCAATACTTTTAATCCCTATTTTTATATGACTTAATATAATTGAACGATTTTTCTTTTTCAATTCATCAACTGAAGGCATTATTGATCTTAAACTTAAATTTTTAACATCACCAGCAAAAATTCCGGCATATATCCCACTTAATATATTATTCGGTAAAGTGTTACCAAATCTTCTGGTAAAAAAATCTTCAATCAGTTCATCATTCCTGATGATAATTCCCGGAATCCAAGGTTCTTTTATAATTGACCAAACCAACCCATTTGTTAAAACATTCTTACCAAATAAAAATTGAAAAGCTGAAGCAAAGTTCGAAGGGGCTTCAATTAGTTTGTCATTTTCCCACAGCAATAAATATTTTTTATTACCCAAGGAATTCGTAGTCACTCCATAAACTTCATCTTGATGATTTGTACTTAATAACAAGTCTAATAGCAAAAGAGCCCCATCACTTTTTGATCTAATGGTTCTTGGACCTTTTTCTAAAGTGATATTATTAGTCTTTGTAGTATGGATATACCCACCGGATCTTGAGTTTTTTTCAAAGATTGTAATCTTTAAATCTGGTCTTAAGTTGGCTAGATAATAAGTGAAAGATAAACCAGAGATCCCTGATCCTATCACCGCAACCTCAGAATACAAGGGCACGGTATTGAAGTTATTCATGGTTAATGAGGATGAAATGAAAAATTTGACGTTTATTTTCGTTTGCTAAAATTCGTTTGCTTAAATTTATGCGATTAGTTTTGCAAGCGATTTTTTTTTAATTTACAAAATTAATATGATTTCAAAATTTTATGGGTAAAAGTGTTATTTTTAGAATATAAAATGTTTTTAGTGTATAAAATAAAAGAGAATTAAGAAAAGAACGAGTAAAAAGACACAAATTCTAAAGTCTAGGAGAATGATCGGTATCTTTTAATAACTTAGTTATTTTGTCAGTACTACTATTCATAATTGAAGCTAAGAATTCTCCAATTTCGGTGTTTTCATGATTGCCTTTCAAAGCTTTGTAAATTTGGAATTCCACTTCTTCTGATGATCCATGAGAATAAATATTAACATCAACGGCTGAATGACCATGAGTTGACCAACCGATTTGGGCTCTAGTATTAATCAACTTTGTTAAATGGTCCATAGTTAACTTTGAAAAATCTTTGATTAGGTTATTAAGTTCATCAGTTGCTAAATCAGTGATACCTAAATTAGTTTGAATTTCATTGAGTAAATACTTTTTAATTTTTTTTTCATCTTCAACAATTAATGGATTATTTAATAAATCAGTTCTAAACTTTTTGACTAAGTACTCAGCTGAATGAGAAGCATTAGCCAAAACTTCAGGGTACCATAAATAATCAGGATATTCTGTATCAATTTGTTTAGCTACTGATAATCCTCCAGTTTCATGATCACTAGTACTAATCATAAATGTATCTGAATCGTCAGCATGTTCATCAGCAAATTCTTGAACGGCTTTAAAAGCTTTATCAAAAGCTAGAACTTCGTTGACTTGAGCGGCTGGATCATTGAAATGTCCTCCATGATCAATTCTGGAACCTTCAACTAATAAGAAAAAGCCTTGATCACTATTATCATTCAATAATTTTAGAGCCACTTTCACAGATTCTTCAAGTGACGGATGAACTTTATCATCACGATCAAGATCAAAGGGAATATCAGCATCTGCCAAAAGTGCTAATAAAGGTAAAGAAGTATTATCATTAATTTTATTAAATGATCCACGATCTCCAACATAAGTCCAACCATCTTTTTGAGCTTCTTTGATCAAATTTCTATCATCACTTCTGCAACCATAATAATGACATCTACCACCACCAATCATCAAATCCACCATTCTTCCTAATGGATAATAACCTAATTGCTGTTCCGCAATTTGATCTTCTTGACTTCTATCATTCACATGGGATGAGAAGGCAGCCGGGGTAGCGTCGGTAATACTTGTAGTTACCACAAGCCCAGTTAAAAAACCTTCTTGTATTTTCAAAGCTTCAAGAACCGTTCCACATGGGTTTTGTAAAGGGTCAACTCCAATGGCCCCATTATAACTTTTTAAACCACATGAAAAGGCAGTGGCCCCCGCAGCAGAATCAGTGATCAATGAATTGGAAGATCTTGTTCTTGAACTACCAATTAAATGTTTATCAAGGGTTAAAGTATCATTAATTGGTAAATCTTCGATAAATTGACGATAAGATCTGGTTAATGATAAAGAGGCGGGTCCCATACCATCAGTGACGAAAAACACAATATTTTTCTTTTTTTGTTTAATGATAGGAGTCGATCTTGATGTCAATAATCCATTTAAACCATGAATAGTTCCGGTAATCACTGAGTCTGTTAGTAAGGTTTTGAAAAAGTTGACAAAAAGAAACACACGTACAGATGAAAAGGATAAAAATGTAAACATGACGTTTGAAAGATCTTTTTGGTGAATAAGAAACAGATTTCTTCGAAAAAGATTCATTCTGAACAGGAAGAAGCGGCTCTGACTCAGACATCTGGAAGATTTGGGGAATTTAGGAAGATAAAATGGAAGATTTCAAAATTTTGTTAAGTTGCTTATCATCAGGATTCACTAAAATGCTATCAAACGTGATTATTCACGTGCGCAAGAAGTATTTGACAAAATTTATATCATGTGATACGTCAGGTGGTAACGGCTTTTCCGAAATTCAGTAATTTCTTTTGTTAAACTTTTGGCAAGGTCAAAATCCCGTCGGAATTTGGGCACCATTCAAGTTTTGACACTTTATGACTTTGTGAGCCGTAACTCAATATAAAGCAGTATAAAGTTGGTGGTGTTCAAGCTACGAATTTCAATAGGTGGTTTTGATAGTTGACTGATAACCAGGCAGTTCAATTGATACATATATTTTCAATCCTTGGAGGCTTATTGGATGAACTTATCGATGTATCCAACAAAAAAAGTAAAAGTTTTAACAATCATCACTTTGGTTAATTAATTCCATGATACATTTTAATAATAAGGCTAAATCTTATTAAGAGTGCTTACATGCTATATGACTATAACAATACAATATATTTCAATAATTAAAAGATAACAAATAGTGATTGTTTCATGAATCATATTTGAGATATGGATCAACAAAAAAAAAAAAGGAAACGAAAGAAAAGAAAAGATAAGGAAGAAATGTCAGATTAGCTTTTCCCATGATTTGTAGAAGAAGAATCTTATAGTATAATCAATGTAAAAAGAAACAACTTAATCCATAAACTGCTGGTAAATTGTGCAATTAAAGAAGCATTTTGACGTGTGTCTTAATCCTCGGTGATGATTTTGGTTTGATTACAATAAGCTGATTAAGTGAACGGCCCTGGGTTTTTGAAAAAGGGGTCTCGGGATTGTTGGTGATCTCCGTCACCGGGGCTGGGAGTCATGATCATTTTGCTTCCAAATTTTTGGGAGGTGATGGTTCCAGTTGTGAACTCAATTAAACGTCACAAATTTTCCGCTTCAAATTTTTTTTTTTTCACACGGCATTTTGCCCTCACGCTTGCAGCATTTTCCAGTTATTATGAGCGAACCTATACCTTTATTCCTTTCCTGACTTTGATGTGTTCATTCAGTAATTGAAGGGGAATCAGGGACTCTTGTCTCATCTTTAAGAATACGCAAGGAAACACTAACAGACCAGATAAGACCAGATAAGACCTGTTTATCCACAATCTAACCAGGATCTTTCTGACATTAAATCTATTGTACTATTCTCGATTTGTTCGCTGCGCATACATGAAAAAAATAAAATTTCACAAAAGCAAAGGGGATTCATTTTACAGTCTTCCAGTTATTTTCAAGCCTTTTTTTTTTCTTATAAATATAACGATAATCCCCAGTTACCAACCTTTTTCTTTTCTTATCTTTCTTTGTCTCAAAAAAACATTTTAACATGTCATTCAAAAAAGAAGAAAATATCAACACTACTTCAATTAGTTCTAGTGATATTCCAGAACTCAAAGGAGCTGCTTTTACTAGTAATGCTAGCAGTGATGCTCCAACCACAAGATGGGCCAAAATCAAACATTCTTTCAAAGAAGCAGATCTTACTAATCAAGATGAAAGTGGGTTAAAAAAGGATTTATCCCTTTTCCACGTTGGAATGGTAGCTTTAAGTACTGGGGTTGGTACTGGTCTTTGGGTTGGTTCTGGGAAATCTCTTGCTGGTGCCGGTCCAGCTTCTTTATTAATAGGATATGCCATCATTGCTAGTATGGTTTATTTTGTTATTGATGCTGCTGGAGAAATGGCAGTTGCTTATGCAGATTTACCAGGTTCTTTTATCTCATACCCAAAATTTTTTGTAGAAAAATCTTTTGCCTTTTCAGTTTCTTGGAATTATTATATTATGTGGTTAAGTGTTTTTTCATTAGAATTAGTTACTGCATCAATGACTATTAAATACTGGACAGATGTTAACTCAGATGCTTTTGTTGCTCCGCTTTATATTATTATCATGTCAATTCATTTTTTTGGAGCCAAAGGTTATGGTGACGCAGAAATCATCTTTAATGGATTCAAGTTATTAACTTTACTTGGATTTGTGATCTTTGGGATTGTCACTGATGTTGGTGGAGCTGGTCATAAAGAATATATTGGAGCTAAATATTGGCATGATCCAGGAGCTTTTAATCATGGTTTCAAAGGTCTTTGTTCAGTGTTTGTTTCTGCTGCTTTTGCCTTTGGAGGAACTGAATTTGTAGCTTTAACTGCTGCTGAACAAAGAAATCCTAGAAGAGCTTTGCCTTTGGCTATTAAAGTTGTGGTTTATCGTATAATATTTATTTTTTTATTATCTTTAACCATCATCACCATGTTAGTTCCATATAATGATGATGAATTAATGGGATCAGGAGGTTCTGCTTCTCATTCTTCACCTTTTGTCATTGCTGCTGCATCTCATGGAGTTAAAGTGGTTCCTCATTTAATTAATTCTGTTATTTTATTATCGGTTTTATCTGTTGCTAATTCTGCCGTTTATTCAAGTTCAAGAATTGGTCAAGCTTTAGCTTCTCAAGGATTTGCTCCAAAAGCCCTTGGTTATACTGATAATGCTGGTAGACCATTATATGGATTAATCATTGCTGCTATTGCAGGATTATTTGCTTTTATAGCTGCTTACGAGAAACAAGAAGTTGTTTTTAATTGGTTATTATCAATTTCAGGATTGTCAACAATTTTTACTTTTACTGCCATTTGCGTTTCTCATATTAGATTTAGAAAAGCTATGCATGTTCAAGGTAGAAGTCTTGGAGAATTAGGTTACAAAACTAAATTTGGAGTATGGGGATCATATTATGCTATATTCATCAATATTTTGGTGCTTATGGCTCAATTCTGGATTGCTTTAACTCCTTTAGGATCTGCCGAACCTGATGCTAACAATTTCTTTCAAAATTACTTGGGAGCTGTTGTTTTGATTGTATTTTACATTGCTCATAAAATTTATTCCAAGAATCTCACTTTTCTTTATAAGGCCGAAGATATTGATTTAGTCAGCCATAGAAAAATCTTTGATGAAGAATTATTAAAACAAGAACAAATTGAACATGATCAACATATTAAGAATTCTAATATTGGCACAAAAATTTTAAACTTTTTCTTTTGATTTTTAAACCTTTAGTTGAAGTTGAGCTTTAAGAGGTTATGATTTTTTTTGTATTATTTGCTACGTTTCGTTTTCATTTTAGTTGTTAGTTTGGACATTGATTTATTTATCTTTGTAATGAACATTATTCAAAAATTTTTTGTGTAAAATTTTTGTATTGAAAAATTGTAGAATTATAATTACTAGCAAGTTTGAGAATTGGAATTAGCTAGTATGGTATTGGTTGATAAAATTTTGTAGAATTCATAATTTACTATTAACTTCAAATTTATTAATTTAATACTATCCGTATATAGTAAATAGTTATATGAGACCAAATAAAAAGAAACATAAAACAAGTATAGAAAATTATTTGGTTTTATAAATAAAAACCATTTTATTAAGAACAAAACAAAAAATTTGTTTATAAAATTATTACGCTTTATAATCAAAAAGAAAACAAAAACAACTCATAACTAGAAAATAAATGATCAATGATTTTTTTTTTTTAAATTTTTTTAGAAAGATTGGATAAAAATTTACTATTTGTTTTTGTGAACATCAACTTCATATTTATATTTCTTTTTAGTAACCATAACATCATCTAGAGCATCATCATCAACAAACCAACAAACTCTACCGGCTGCTCCTTCATTAACAATACTACTTGGTAAAGCTTTGTCTGGTCTCTCAAAAACATCTTTGAGAATTGGAGCTTTAGTACTACCTTCAACCACAAAAGTAACTCTAGCAGAATGACAAATTACTGGAACGCTTAAAGTGATTCTATTTTTTGGACCTTTTGGAGCTCCAATCACTGGTAAAGTCCAAGCATACTGCTCTCTTAATTGTTCTTTATTTGGGAAAAGTGAAGCAATATGACCATCTGGTGCGCAACCTAATAAAAATAAATCAAACATTGGTAACTTAACAGAATCTTTTGAAGCAAAATTTTTAACTAAAGATTTTTCATAAGTATCTGAACATTCTTCTGGGTCATTTATCAAAGTCTCATCAATTGCAAAAATTTTTGGATAGCCAAATCTTTTACCAGATGGTGAATTTTCGATTAAATCAAATAGATTTCTTTTTGCCAAACCGTAATTTGATTCTTCATCACTAAATGGAACTAATCTTTCATCTGCAAAAAAGATATCCCATTTACTCCAAACAACATCATCTCTTTTTAATAAACCTTGATTTAAAACACTAATTAAAGAACCTCCGGAAATTGCAATCTTAAATCTTCTTTCTTGTTCCTTTTTATCTTTCTTTTTCCTTTTTGATTTCCTACTGGTACTACTTGTAGGTTGAGATAATTCATCATCATTTATTTGCGGAGACGAAGAAATAATATCTGGTGGACTATTAGCAGAAGGTAAATTTTCAAATTTATTAATATTCCAACTCTCTCTTTTATTCAAATGATTGACACTATTTGGAAATAAAACTGAGTTTTGAGCCGAAATAATATGATCCGCCACCGCATCGGCAACCTCATCAAATTCTTTGAAAGCATAGATTTTTGGCACTGTTGTTGTCATGATTGTTAATAAAGTGAGTTATAATTTTTTTGAACAGCGTTAATGATTTGATGAACTTGTATTTTTTCTATTTGTGTAGTTTTAAGAAATTGGAAATTTTTTTCTTTGGAAAAGTCAGTTCAATTCAATCGTCAAAATGTGGAGTAATTCGGTCTGGTCTAATGTTTTTCAAAAAGGGTTGGTAATGTTAAAGTATCAATTCATCAGATAATCTGGTTTATGAATCGATAATCAGGGGGCTTTTAGTTGTAAAAAATGTAAAAAAGTCTTTTGAATAGTGTATATTCCCAGTTTGTTTTAAATTGAAATGACAAATGATTGATTATTGGCTGCTAAAGTAGATTTAATCAAGATGCTTTTGTTATTTTAAAACGAATTAATGAATTGAATCTAGATGCTGACAGTTGTTGTTTTACGATTTCAAAAAACTGATTTTTTGTCCCCTTTGCACCATCAATCACGCGAGCTGTCATGTGCCATACATAGTGAGGATTTTGCGGAACGGTCCGTATATATCTATAACTTTTACATTTAAGTGCTGATCGCCACTGGAAACACTGAAAAATCCCTTAAATGGTTCTAAATTACAACTCTATCTCTATTGACATTAAGTATTCATTAACTAAACTATAATATAACATAACATAACATAACATATTGTATCAAAAATCATCTAAATCCATCATATCATCATCAATATTCAGATCATACTCTTCAACCGTTGGAATTGATTGCCTTTTGACCCAATTCACCCAGTTTTCATAAATCACCAACTTAGGGGTTTGATATTTTATTAAAGCAAAAGATTTATCCATATACATTTGTTTATAAATTTCTCCATCGGTTATATGAATTGAGTTATCTTCTTTTTTTGATTTTTTTCTAAAGTTTCCATTAAGATCATCATTATCATCAATATCCATTAAATTATCTTCTGTATCTGCTTCTAATATGTCATCATTTAATCGTAGCTTTTCTGATAGTATTTTTTCAACCGCTTGATTTCTTTTGTATTGAAAATTTATAGGATTTTCATTATTATCATAAACTTTTAGCGGATCTAGGAATTTTTTTGAAATGTAATAATATTTTGGTTTTTCTTTATTATTGTCATCATCATCATCGTCATCGTCATCATCATTACTATTATTCAACTTTATTCCAACTTCAAATGTATCCGACAATTCCAAATCACTTGATAAATAATCATCAATTGAATCAATATATTCAACATCTACATGTTTTCTAGGCACACGAATGTTTCTATCAGAAACTATCAAATTATTATCAACGTTATTGGAACCAATATGAAGATCATTCAAGTATTCGGTCAATCTTCTTTTCCTGGGAATCGCTAGTAGTTCTTCATTAATAACATCATCATCTTCATCAATCAAAAATTCTTGGGTAATTGTTCTTTTGTGACCCATTTCTTGGGAATGTTCAAATGATGATGAGTTCATCAACCATGAGAAATTAAAGTTAAATATATTTAACAAGTGGTAAATATTGACACTTTCTAGAAAAATCTGCAGATTTTTGCTAAAAATCGTAAAATTATTAGATTCTTCTGCTTATGTAAGCAGTAACAGTACTATTCCTTTTGACTTATCCATTAACAATAATCAACAGCTTTTCTCACCGGATAATTGATAACATAAACGTATCAATGAGTAAACCTTTTGTTTTTTAACAATTTCAAAAATAAAATAAGAGTATTTCTGTTATTTGTGCGAATAGTATCATGTAGAAGGTCATGTGAATAGTCATGTGCACTATTTTCTTTCCCAAGACAAAAAACATCCGCATCGAATTGTATTATATTCCAAAAGTTTTGTTGAAACTTGATTTCAAATAATAACAAAAAAAAATGGCTAATGATTCAGCTCCCCTGCTTGTAATCGATTATTCCGATGGATTGTTACTAGATTATTCTAATCAATTTTTAGAACTTTTTAGTCAGGAAACCGATGTTAATCAACAAAGTTTTGAATTATGGGAATACATTAAAGATAACGAAAAAGAGATTTTTGATATTAAAGGCTTTGGATTGATTCATTATAAACAATACAAGGTGGCTCTATATCTTGATAAAGAAAAGAATAGATTACTTGGTACCTACAAGTGATCACAAGATAAGAACTATATTATATCATTGTACTATAACATTTATCGTCATACTTTAATATCAATATTTATAACATATGACAAACATTAAGTTAACTAAAAACGGCTTGCAAAGATGAGACTACAAAAATTTGTTAAAATAAAAATTGTATCAATTAATACAAATATCTAAATTTATAAAAAGCTTGTAAAAATGTCGATGATTGACAATATCAAAATAATACACTAAAGAAAATTGAAAAGAAGAATAAAATATAAAACATCTAAACTAGTAATAAAGCCATGCCAGCAAGAATTCCAAATGATGAAGTTTCCAAAAGCTTATTACCACTTCCTTTTGAAGATGAAGCTGTCACAGTTGAGCTTCCAGCAGAGGATGATGATGAAAAGGATGAGTCGGAAGAGGATGATGAAGTTGAAGTTGAAAAACTGGTGGAATTGCTAGAAGCTTTTTTTTCTTTAATATATTGGGTAGGAATGGCGTAAGCTCTATTATCAGCAACAGAAGTGGTTGAACCAGAGACAATACTGGCAGATGATGAAGCAGAAGTATTAGCTGGAGTAGCGCTGGATTTAACGCTGGAAGTACTAGAAATCACTGAAGAACTACTAGTGACACTGCTAGCGAAACTGCTAGCGACACTGCTGGTAGTTGAAGGAAGAGTTGTAGACGGAGTTTCCACACTGGTAGAGCCATTGGGTAAAATATGTCTGATTAAAGTAATGGTATCGGTATGAGTAATGGTCCCACTATATGAAGTATGGACTTGAGTTGTCATGGAGGTGTTATCAGCAGCGATGATATAAAGTAATGTTTGTAATAGTAATATGTATTTCATTTTTGAATAAGTCTTCTGTTATTAATTGTATCAAATGTAACTATCCAATCTCTGTTTTTTTATACTTATCAAAGAAATCAAAGGTTTTATATGATATTAACCTTAAGAAATTGTCAAAAAGTGTAAGTAGTTGGAAATCTAAAACAGAGTGGAGAAATTGATCCTGAAAACTTTAGTCAAGATTTTTTATCTTAGAAATCACAAAGTATTTATCATAGCTTGGGGAAAATTGACATTGAATGACTATGAGTTTAGCAATACTGATTCCCATGGAGTTAGAGAACTGAATAACGGGAAAGATCATGTTGGCAAAAAAAATCCATAGATAAGTCGCATAATCTGACAAAAAATCCTTGGATTTAAAGAATAAGTCTCCATTGTAAGATCTCGTTAGTTTCCTTTGATTAGACTGAATTGAAGATGTTATATTATCACAATGGTATGTAAACTTGTAAAAATACATCTCATGGTTTACTTTTTAACTTCATAACATCCACAAATTGAAATATCTTGACTCATTAAATTATCAAAGCAAAGTTATTTCCCAGATATGTTCTTCTCTTTTTAAAAGCATTGACCAAAATTCTAACCATTTGGTAATACCAGTTTGCATATTACAGTTGGTTTCAAGGATCGACAATCAAACATGGCTTCTTATCGCCTTGAAAATCTCAATCCCTTCGCAAAAACATGGTGGGATAATGACACTGAGATTCTATCCATAGTTGCGATTTGCAAAAAGGTTACCAGTTGGCCTGATACACCCAAGTGCCGTGGTTTTGATAATTGTCAGCTTTCAAGAGATTTCGTCCGGTAGGATTTACTGGATATATATTTTGAGGGTCTTCAAAAAAAAAATTAAATTGAACACACACGCCAAATTGATAACAGCATGATAAATTAAAATGATTGAACAAATCGACTATGTTCTTCGAATCCTCGACTCTTCGGGCCATTATTTTCTTAATACCATCAAACTAAATCCTCAGAATATCACCAATTTCTCTGGTTTAAATAACAATCAATTAACAAAATTAGGATTAAATCTAGGGCTTTTACTTAATCACCAAATAAATTCTTTAAAACAGTATCAAGATTTACAAAATTCCATGATTAGATTACTTAGTCATAAAACAAATAATAATAACGTTTATTCAGAAAAAAACTTCTCAATTTATTTACATTTAGAAATCTCTATAATTTTGAAGAATTTATTAAAAATAATTATTAAATTAATAATTAAATTAAAGCAATTTAACCCTCAATATGAAAACCATGCCATTGATGAGTTGGTGAACTATAATTTACTTAATCCAATCTTGTTGGAATTTTATAACATTAGCGATGACTTTTTAAATAATGAATTAAATCAACTTTTTTATAAATAGTATTTCAATAAAGAATTTCATTTAAATTCATTTCCAAATTCTTTTTGCAATAAATTTCCATATCAATCCCAGAAATTTCCGTCCCAACATCTTTCCAATTAAGGGGAATATCACAAGAATCATTAATCCTTTTAATTGTTGCATGTTTTCTTCCCATTGTAGTTCACTATCATCAGTATTGGTGTCCAGAAACTCTGATTCGGTATCTGTTTGGTCATCATTCGCGAGAATGGACTCGGGGATTTGTGGATATGGTGCCACTTCAGGGCTGGATTCTGTCATGAGGGAAATATTGTGTGGGCTTGTTTAAGAAAATTATGTTTTGAAATTTGTTTTTCCCAGTTGTAAAAAATCGATGGTGAGCTACATCTTAGAACGGGGTCTTCTAAAATATTTGTGTTGAGTCTACTAGGCTGCAACCGCCCTACCCCACCTAATTTTATGAAACAAATCATAACAGCAATATCACTCACAAGATTGTGATTGATTGTATAGAAATCACTGTCATTTGAATAGGGTTGTCAATATTTATAATTAGATTCTGATAAGTATGAGCTAAAACCATCAATTTTAGGGATGAAATAAAGATAGATTATTGGGAAAAAAATATCAATAATATTGCTATTGCTATTGGAGAATTATCAAAAGAATAAGTTGTTTAAAAAGTACAGGATTATTTGATTGGAAAAAGTTAAAAATACCAAAGAATTTGCAAATGCTCTACAGATTTTAATTTCATTCAACAAAACTTGCTGATTACTTAATGATTTTTTGATTACAACTCTTCTAGCTTTTTGATACTTCTTTCAACGTCACAATCAATGGGATTTAGTAAAGTTTATCCTCTCCAAAATCCAAGACCCATAATTTTCCAAACTTATCCACCATAAGATTTTGTGGTCTTATATCAAAATGATCAACTGCTAAAAACTCTTTCAATCTGGTAAGTTGAAATTTTGCTTGGTCAACTTCATTTCCACTAAATCTTTCGTTACTTGATGAAATCAATGTAATTGGGATTAAGCATAAAGCTTAATTAGAAACTCTTCATCAGGTTTGGCCACTTTGATTAAAGATTGCGTTTCTGGAAACATTTTGAGCAATTGAAATCGAGAAAATTTCATAATAATACTGGCTCTATATTGGGTAAATGAAAATTAATTTTTAAAATCCAGATTTGAGGTAGAGCGATGATTTTGTGTATTATCACGAGCTCTATTTGTATGAAGATAATTACTATGAGATTAATCACCAGAACCAAAACCTTTATCTCCAACCTTGGCATTGTTCTCATCATTATCATTTTTGTCATAATAATTAAGTTTGTCTATATTTGAACGGATTTTTCATTATTTAATATGTAATTCATTAGCATTGTTCCTTTCTTGATCACTTAAACTCATTTCATGAAAGAGGATACTGGCAACCACTGCTTGAATGGTATAAACGTATTTTTCTGACTTGAAAATATACTATCTCAACCCAATCAAAATGTCCGCAATATTCAAATCATCCAAGTCCAATACGAACAAAACTGATGTGGTAAAGTCAAACAAAATAGCATATTTCATCTTGTATACATTTAAACTGCATATAACTTGGGAAATGAGTTCGATTTTATTTTCCTAACTAGTTACATTGACATTCATACTTCCATAAATATGGCAAATGATGTCTGGAATATTCTGTTCAAAAGTAAACTGTACCTTCAATTCAGCATCAAAAAAACGTTCATTTCGTCTACCAAATGATTTAAAGCTGAATTTAACGATTGAAACATTGAACACGTATCCATAAAACTTTCTGATTTCATCGCAAATCTCCCTATTGCAATACTATTTGAAATCAGTTTTGAGCTGAGATATAAAACTTTCAAAGTTTTCAAATAACTAAAAACAAACCATATAATGTGTCATAGTCCTCGATCGATGCAGGTTGAAGGGTGATGAGGAGTATAATTTTATTGTACCAAGTGTCAGATCCAGCACTACAAGATGTGAGGATCTGATTCCCTTCAACCCCTTTTTGTGGAACAGATTTTTTAAGATTTCAATTTCACGATAAGCCTTAGAATTCAAGAAAGATTGTAATTCGCTGATAGCAAAATTACCTCTATCGTCATTAAAATCCGACAGTTCCCAATAATTGAACAATTTTCAAGACTTTTCTTCGCTTATGCAAGTGCCTCTTTGAATTTTGAAATTTAGATTGTCAAATTTCCTGATATAACCAAGAGCTAAAAGATTGAATCTTTTTCATAAGCAACTGCCAATCTTCTTGTTTCAACAGCCTTACCTACAACAATAATTATATTACTATTTTTGTGGGCAAATAGCAAAAAATTTGACACCATTTTATTTATCCGGACTTTGTTAAATAAAGTAAATAAGAAAAAAATCAGCAAATTCCCCGTGCCTCATCACCACACCGGAAATTAAAAAAGACAAAAAATTTCAGGATGATCAAATCTCTTCTTGCTAAACCATTCTAAGATTCAAACCATGCCTTCTCAACTCCCTACTTTATCCGACAGTGTCTTAGACCATATCGGTAACACTCCTCTTGTTAAATTAAATAAGATTCCTCAATCTTTAGGTCTTAAACCGACTATTTTAGCCAAATGTGAATATTTCAATTCTGGTGGTTCTGTTAAAGACAGAATTGCCAAAAGAATGGTTGAAGAAGCTGAAAAAGCTGGTACTATCAAACCAGGCTACACTTTAATTGAACCAACTTCTGGTAATACTGGGATTGGATTAGCTCTATTAGGGGCTGTTAAAGGTTATAGAACCATTATTACATTACCAGAAAAAATGTCTAATGAAAAAGTATCCGTCTTAAAAGCTCTTGGTGCTGAAATTGTTAGAACTCCAACTGAAGCTGCTTGGGACTCTCCAGAATCTCATATTGGAGTGGCCAAAAAATTAAATAAAGAAATCGAAAACTCTGTTATTTTGGATCAATATGGTAATCCAAATAATCCATTAGCTCATTATTATACCACTGGTTATGAAATTTATAAACAAACAGATGGTAAATTGACCGCTCTTGTTGCTGGTGCTGGTACTGGGGGTACAGTCAGTGGGATTGCTAAATATTTAAAAGAACAAGATGAAAATATCACTGTTGTGGGAGCTGATCCAGTTGGTTCAATTTTAGCAGTTCCTGAATCTTTAAATGAGACTGATATTACTAGTTATCAAGTTGAAGGAATCGGTTATGATTTTATACCTGATGCTTTGGATAGAAAACTTATTGATGTTTGGTATAAAACTGAAGATAAAGAATCATTTTATTTTGCTAGAAGATTAATTAAAGAAGAAGGTTTATTAGTTGGTGGATCATCTGGTACTGCTTTAGCTGCTGCTGTTAAATATATTAAAGATCATCCGGAATTAACTGAAAAAGATACCGTGGTTATTCTTTTACCAGATTCTATTAGATCTTACTTATCTAAATTTGCAGATGATGATTGGATGAGATTAAATGGTTTCTTAGATGAAGCTGAAGAAAAAGATGAATTTGATAATAAAACCATCAAAAGTTTATCATTGAAAGCAGTGGTTTCTGTTTCTTTAAAAGAAAAAGTTGCTGATGTGGTTAAAATTTTACAAACTAATGGATTTGATCAACTACCAGTTTTAGATTCTACTAATAAGAAGTTATTAGGTTTAATTACTTTGAGTAATTTATTGAAAGCTTTATCCAAGAAAACTGTTAACTTAAATGATGATATTTCAAAAATTTTCTTAGATTTTAGAAAATTAAAAGATTTTGATAAATCTTATGATATCAATAAAGATTCCAAGTTTTCTTCAAGAAAATATCAATCCATTACTTTAGATACTAAATTATCAAGTTTGAATAAATTTTTTGAAACTAATTCTGCTGCTATTGTTACTGATAAAGATTTTATTCCAATTCATGTTGTCACTAAAGTTGATTTGCTTTCTTACTTGAGTGGTATTTAAATCCAATTGTTATTTTTTTTTTCATAGATTATTAATCAACCTATAGATGTACTTACAAATTGTAATCATAAACCGTTTATTAACAAACATTAAATCCATTTACTTTTTTCTTCATTAATATTATTATTTTCAAAAACTTTTTGTTGCATTCTTGATTTTGGTTCAACTTTTGCTCCGTACCAACCATAATGGAATCCAACTTCATGAGCGGCGATTTCTCCAAATCCAAGCATCATTCCGTTAATAAAAGGTAATATTAAGTTTATGGCATACGATCCCACTGTTTCCCAAATGGAATCTTCTTCTAATTCTTCTTCTTCTAAGGATATAAGACTTTCATCTGATGGAACTTCCACTTTGACCATATTGATATAATCCAGAAGGGTCCCCTCTGCAGGGAATGAGATACTATCGGTAATGTCAGACATGTTAAGTTGCTGGGTTCAATACACTTCACAAGATGATTTGTGTGAACAATCTAAAACATTTTGTAGATGCGAAATCCGGGGCTACTATCCATAATGAATTTTATTAAAATTTTGAAGTGCACTTCTTTTAAATAAATGGTATATTTTACTTTATCTGATTTTTATAACATTTGTTGATTATTAGATTGATATTTCTATAAGTTTTATATATTTAAGCTCAGTTATATTGTGAAAATCCCAATTTGGTGTCCGGATGTTGTGATGATGTCCGGGTTTTCCTTGCAAGGATGAAAATCAAAGGCAAATGGATATTTATTTGTAGTCAAAATTCCCATAATTACATCCCTTAATTGCCAAAAACCATGAGCGCCATCCTTTCAGACGACGAAGAGACTCATTCTCCACTCACTTTCAAGACCTTGAACATTCAAGATTCTGTGGGTCAATCATTAAGAGCCACTGTGGATATTGGATCCAATGGGATTAGATTTGCCGTCACTTCAATTGCTCCTCGTCATGCTAGAACCATGCCTTGTGTATTTAAAGATAGATTAAATGTTTCATTGTTTGATGTTCAGTACGCGGATGGGAATTGCAAAATTAATGAAAAATCTCCAATCCCAACAGAAGTGATTTATGAAGTTTGTCGAGCAATGAAAAGATTTCAATTAATATGTGCGGATTTTGGAGTTGATGATAAGTCAGTTAGAGTGGTGGCTACTGAAGCAACTAGAGAAGCTCAAAATTCAGAATATTTTAGAAGATGTATTAAAGAAACCACTGGCTGGTCAGTGGAACTATTATCGAAAGAAGATGAAGGAAGAATTGGTGCATACGGAGTAGTTTCTTCATTTCATGGAGTTAAAGGATTGTTTTTAGATTTGGGTGGTGGATCAACTCAATTAAATTGGATTTATACAACTGAAGATGGTACAATTCAATTTTCAAAACATCCAATTTCTTTACCATATGGAGCGGCTGCTTTAACAAGAAGAATGAGAACCGAAAATCAACGAGAATTATTTTTAGAAATTAAGGAAGCTTATGCAAAAGCTTTTGAAATTTTAGATATTCCACCATTTTTAATGGAAAAAGCCAAAAAATCTGGAGGATTTAGAGTATTTTGTTCGGGTGGTGGATTAAGAGGTTTAGGTAATTTATTATTATCACAACAATCATCATATCCAATCAATGCGATTATCAATGGTTATGCATGTGGGATTGATGAAGTTTCATCATTATCAAATTATTTATTATTGAAAAATGATGTTCCAAACCCAAAATTAAATATTTTCAGAGTTAGTAAAAGAAGAAAAACACAATTTCCAGCAATTGGTTTATTGATTTCTGCTGCTTTAGAATCTTTGCCAAATGTTAAATCTTTTCATTTTAGTCAAGGGGGAGTCAGAGAAGGAGCCCTTTTCGAAAAATTACCAAAACAAATTAGAGCCGAAGATCCTTTAATTGTTGCCACTAGAGAATATGCTCCGTTATTAGCCAATAAATATTTGAAATTATTAAGACAATCATTACCAATAGGTCATGTACCAATAGAAGTTTATGATAGGTTAGCTCCAGCTTTGTGTAATTTGGCGTTTGTTCATTCCACTTACCCAAAAGAGTTACAACCAAGTGCTGCTTTACATGTTGCGACAACGGGAATTATTGCTGGAACTCATGGTTTAAGTCATAGAATTAGATCATTAATTGGAATTGCATTATGTGAAAGATGGGGAGCAGAATTACCAGAAAGTCAAAATATTTTCAAAAAATCATTAGTTGAATGTGTTTTGAATGGTCCTAGTAGTTCAAATTCCAATCCTAATGATGTTGTATTCTGGACATTTTATATTGGGAGAATTATGTTTTTTATTTGTGGAATTCATCCCGGTGGTAATATTAATAGTACAAATTCCCCATTTGAATTTGAAGTTAAAACCAAAGAGATTGATGAAGTTGAAATAGTTGATGATGAAAAAAAATTCAAATTTGAGGTTATTGTTAGAATTAAAATTGATAATCTTAGAATTGGATCCGGAGCCGGCAATAGAATTAAATCCATTACAAAGAAAATCAAAAAAATGAGTAAAACTTATAATATTAAAATGAAATTTGATATTCAATCAGTTAATCATAATATCAATATTGAAAAAGATTTAAGGCATGGAGAAAGAGAAGAAGACGAAGATGAAGAATAAATGATTTTTTTATAATGTATTATTCCAAGGAATTCGTAAGTCTCTTAATCTATAATTTAATTTTTTGTAATTAATCAAATTATCTTCAAATCTCATTGGATTTCCAATCAAATAAACTTCTTTTAGTAAAACTAAATCATTCAAATTTTCCAATGATTCAATGGAATTATTCGATAATGATAAAATCTTTAGTTTTTTTAAGTTTTCCAAATTCTCAATTTTTTTGATAAAGTTATTACTCAAATTTAAGGTTTCCAAATTACTCAAATTCGTCAAATTTTCAATTTTTCTGATTCTGTTATTACTCAAATTCAAATACTTCAAAATTTTCAATTTATCAAAATAATCTAACTTAAGCACCTTGTTAAAACTCAAATCGATCAGTTCTAATCTGGATAAAGTTTCGATATTTTCAAGTTTTTCAAAATCACAATTAACCAATTTTAACAGTTTCAAGTTTCTCAACTTTGAAAATTTGATCTTGACGTTTCTGCCATTATTCAAATATAAATTTTCTAAATTAGAAGTTTCGATCTTCCCATTGATTTCCCCGAATTTTTTGTAATTATCAAAGTAAATCGGGTCTCTTAACTTGATGGTCAAGTTTCTCAAATTAGTAAAACTCTCGTCATTGAACAGTTTTAGCTTGAATACACTGGCAGAGGAGATAATGCTGATACTTTGCAAATTTGGAGTCTCCCAAAAATCACCATTAATCCCCGTAGTGCAAAATATACTGTTGAATTCTTGTAAGTATGGGAACCATAAATTTTTTGGCTTGAACAAGTCTTTGGTCATGTACCGGATTTCTTTATTGTGCTCATCGTTCGGTGAGGGGAAGTATTTGGAATTGATGATTGTTAGTTTAAGTAGTTGATCTCTGCTAAAGATTGATTTATTATTCTCAATGAACTTTGTTTCAAATTCTTCAATGGGGATAGTTATGGGAGATAAGTCCACATTACTGTTGATTTTGATCAAGTTTTTCATGGAATTCAATCGGGTTGCTAACTCTTTGGAATTCTCCTGATTGATTTTTAAATTGATTTTCCTGATATGATTTAGTAAATCTTCTGATAATTTTTTGAAAATCTCAAAATTGATTATTAAACTTGGGTAAAATTTGAAGGAATTCACTTTATGACCTTCAATTGTGTATTCTTGAAATGGGCCAATAAATGTCTTAAAAAACTCTTCATCGTAAATATATATCGTTTCGAATAATATTGCATTAATTTTGAATTTAATTAGTGATGGTATATTAGGCTTTGATCTTGTTATTAATAAGTTTTCTTTACTTTCTTTATTCAACGAAGCTTCAATTTGCTCTGACGGTAGTTGAAGTAACTGCTCTAAAGCCAATGGATCCATTGTTATTAATTGTTGTTTGCTAAGTTGTTTCAATTGTTTGTGAATTTTGATTTTTTTGAAAATGAGAATGTTTTAGCTCATGAGTGGGTAATCATAAATCACTTTAGTTACTTTGGAATAGATTGGGAAGTCTTAAATCAGTCTTAATTGATTACACAGTCAATCTTGACTTTGAAATTGGCTCGATATTGATAATTACCATAAAAAGAATTTGACACTATGCCGTTGAGCATAATAGGGCATTTTTTGCTATTTTTACTTTTTGATATCTAAGCGAATTGTTTTTAATAAGTTATTTTTATTGATATCAAAACAAGAGTATTAATTTCTCATTGTGGTGAATTTAGTCAAACCATTAAATTCCATTTTTGAAATAAAAAAATATTTACTACTCAACAAATAACATTAATTACTATATACATAAACAAATACCTTTAACGATTTCAACTCCCCATGACAAAAATAGCCCATCCCAAGTACCTTTAACCCACTTTTGCTAAGAATAGCACAATTTGTATGATTTTTTATCCATCATTCTCAAGATTCGCATGTTGAGAAATTTGAAACAATCAATGCAGCCGCAGAATTCCTCTAATAACTGAAAGGCCGCGGAGGGCGATTAATTCAAGGCAGTTTGTTACATTGAATAGGGGATAATGTTTATTTTATATCAATATATATATATATATAGGATATGTGTTTTGCTTGGTGGTTGAACAAGACGAGTTCATTCCAATTCAATATTATTTTTTTGACGTTGGAAGTTACCACTGATTGTGCATTTTTAGTCAAACACTAGACTCATCCCCAAAGTTCATTAGCGAACCTTAAGTTGATTCTAATACCACCATTGATTTTTGAATTTTAGCTCGTTATAAGCTCTTAATTTCCCTGATAAGTTTTTTTGTTTCTTGAACTTTATCAATAATCAACCCATCATGTCTAATAAAGAGGCTCTTGATATTTTCATTAGAAAGCATGTCACCACAGAAATGGTGGATTATTTGGTGCAAACCACCCAGTCTATTATTAAAGTGAAGTCTCCGGAAGATGATGAGCTTCAATATCCCTCGCCTCCGGCTTCTCCTGGCTCCAGTGATAAAAAAACCATTAGCTTGAAATCTTTTGTTATAAATTTAATTAGATACTCAAACGTTCAAGTTCCAACATTGATGTCAACTTTGGTATATCTTAACAGATTAAAGAAAATCTTACCCAGTGATCAAATTTACGGAATTGCCACAACTCATCATAGAATCTTTGTTGGTTGTTTGATTCTTACTGCTAAATATGTTAATGATTCATCACCGCTTAACAAACATTGGGCTCGTTATTCGAGTGGATTATTATCAATTAAGGAATTAAATGTTATTGAAGTGGAAGTTTTGAGTTATTTGGATTGGGACTTATCCATTACAAATGAAGATTTATTTGAGTCATTAAATACATTTTTAGCTCCTATTAAAAATAAATTAAAATCAAAAGAAGAAGAAGAAGAAGATAATTTGAGATCTTTCAAACCATCATTTAAAACCATTAAACAAAGTGCTTCAATTAATTCAATCAAAAAATTATTATGTCCACCAAGTGCCAGCTCATTAACATTTTCAGAAAACTCAATCTCCCCAATTTGTTCATTAAATAATAATCAAAATAATACATCAAATTCTTCATTATCATCACCAAACAAACCAAATGTTATTAAAACATCACAATATTCTATTCCATCATTAACAAACTCTGCCTCAACTTACCAATCCAACTCCAATTCTTCATCCACCTATTCATTGAACAATTCTTCGACTTCTTCACTTACAAAAAAAATGATTGAAGAAGATTTTAGCTTTGTTGAACCACCAAATAAAAATTACTCACCAGTTTATAGTAACATCAAACCCCATTCTCTTTTCTCATCACCAAAGTCTTTATTAGCGAAGATGACTTCCTCGAAAAACAGTCCAAAAACAGAAAGTCCAAAACTTTACAAGATAGCTTCAAATTCTTCATTAAAATCAAATAATTCATTAATGTCCCCTTTAGTCAATTTCAAGGCAAAGATTAAAAAGTCTAACTTGGGTAAAGTTAACTTAAATCAACAAACATTTCCCAAACCACCAACTGTTAAAAAAGCTAAAAATTCCGTTAGTTCGAATACTTTAAAACATTTCAATTCTTCTATCAGAGCTTAATTTGGTTGGTTTATTTATTTCTTCTTCTTCACTCATTACTTCTATTTGTATCAGTACCGAAACTTTTTGTCGTTCGTTACGCTGCATACTTTTTAATTCATTCAAATTATCATTCACTGGTTGATATTAATATACTTCTTTTATGACATTTTGTAATCATTGTCCAACATATGCAGGAAATTTGACACAATCTAATTTTTGCAAACGCGATGGCCGATCTTTGGTTTCACATTGAAATAATGACTTAAACTTAAAACTGACTAAGATTATTCAAGAAGTTTTGATTCAAACATTTCTTACATTTATTAACACTCAGAAACTAATTAATTAAAAAAACCTGTCATATATAAAAATAAACAAATACAAAAAAAATCTAAACAAAAAATTCAACAATTGTCTGTCTAACCTTTGGCCAGCCTTTCAAATGATTTAACTTGTCATTCAAAATAATCTCCTCTTCTGTTTCGATATATCTGTCAGTTTCGAAATCCATTTCATCATATTTGACCCAATGATCTCTTTTGAAAATCCACCAAACTAAGTAAAATAATGGGAAAATTATTAATTCAATATAATTTTGGAAAAAATCAGAAACGTTCCAAGGAGCAAAACTGGCCCAACCTTGAACAAAGACAATAATCCCAATGAAAATAATGGCAAAATAATTACCATAAGGATAAGTCCAATTTTTGAATTTTAATAAACCTTCTTTACCTTGAACTTGCAAGCCTTTTCTAAATCTAAGTGAAGTTAAACAAATTGTAAACCAGGATAATTGGTTAGAGACTCCCACGAGTGATTGTAACCAGGACCATAATACTCCGGCTTTAATAAACGATGAGCCAAAACATAACCCACCAACTAACCAAGTTATAATAACCGCAACATATGGAGCTTTGAAACGATTAGTTCTTGTAAAAAACTTTGGTAAATATCCATCAGTCCCCAAAGTGTATAACAATCTTGAACCAGCATAAAGAGCATGATTACCAGCAGAAATTAAAGAAGTCAAAATAACGGCATTCATAAATGATCCCCCACTTTTTGCCCCAACCATTTGGAAAACAATGGTGAATGGTGAAGTAATAACTGATTTTGTACTTAAATTTGGATAATTATATGGAACATTCATCCCAATGAAAAACACGGTAAAGATATAAAAAATGATAATTCTCCAAAACACAGTCTTAACAACTTTGGGAGTATTATGAATTGGATTACTGGCTTCCCCAGCAGTTAAAGTTAAAGATTCTGTACCCCCATAAGCAAATGAAGCAGTAACAAAGACTTTTGCAAAACCTTTAAATCCATCAACAATGGGTGCATCACCAATCAGCCAATTTTTAAAACCAATATATTCATGCTGGTTATTATGACCCGCATTAACTATAATACTAATGATAAAAAAAATCAAAATTGTAACCACTTTCAATAAAGCTAACCAATATTCAGTTTCCCCATAAAATCTAACATGGAAAACATTTAAATTTAATAAAACCACCCAAACAATCAAGGAAATAACCCAAAAATGGAAATCGGTCCAATAACTCAAAATTAATTGTAAAGCCGTTAAATCTGAAGCCACTGAAACTGCGTCATTGAACCAATAATTAACTAAGATTGTAAAACCTAAAGACTCTGAACCAAATTTTCTAGCATAAGCACAAAAAGAACCACTAATTGGCATTAAAGTACTCATTTCTCCTAAAGAAAGTAAAGTGATATACACCACAATACCAATTAATAAATAACAAATCATCAATGATAATGGTCCACCCCCGGCTAAAGATTTCCCAGTACCAAGAAATAATCCACTACCAATGGTCCCACCAATGGCAATCATATTAATATGACGAACTCCAAGAGCACGATTCAAATTATTAACCGTCTCTTTGTTGACTCCAATTGAACTTTCTTCATCATTGGTGATTGGAGCTGTCTCGGGGATAATAAAACTGGATTTAACAGTACTATTGGTATTGAATTTATCCATTTTAATTACTAATAAACCAAAATGATTATCTTGGGAATAAGACAAAAAGCTTTCATCAGTTTTTGTATAATGTCCAAAATCTTGAAATTTAAAGAGAAAATTTTTATCTATTGAGCCATTTCACATGACCTGTGTGATTGTGTTACCTTTTCCCGGAACCCACAATTTTCCGAGGAATTTTGGCGATAAACTTTAACATTTCTCGATCAAAAATGACAATTTAAAATGGAAAACTTTCGAAATTTTGAAAGTATTAATGTTGTGGAGGTTTGAAATGTCTTCAATAACTTTCAAGTAATGAGAAGAAATAATATCAATTGATGTGTGAAGAATCCATACTTTTGGTATTCTCATTTCCCCGACCTTTTTCTTCTTTTTCTGTCAATCAAAATTAAACGGCATTTAGTGTGTAGAACGCCGTGTGTGAGCACATGGGTTCGACTGAATTTGGAAAGCGAAATTTGTTAATTTGATTATAATAATCATAAGACAGAATAGTCTCTTAGTAGTAGTAGTAGTAGTAGTATTGGTCTCAAGAAACTAATTCTGGTTCTGGAAACGTTTAGCGAACAAAATTGTCAATTTAATATAATTAATATATTCTTTATCCTCAATTTTGAATACTGTTATTGCCTGTTTTATTTGAGGTAAACTTTGAGGTTATTATTACAAAAACGTAAATTTATCCACAATTTATACAAAAATTTGAAAATTTTTGGTACAAATGTATTAAGTTCAAATTCAGAATTAATCGTATTAATTTCAATCATTGGGTTTGAATAAAATCTTGAATTTCTTTAGTATTACTCAATACACTTATATAACAAGTATTGAATTTGAAAAGTTTTGATTCAATCAAATTTTAAAAGTATCTTCAAAAACTCTGCTTGCTAAAAATGAAGAATTTGTAACTGAATACATGAAGAATTCGCAATTGATTCTACTAAAAATTGAAATTTCAAAGGATCAAATAATCAAATCTATTACGGATATTAATAAAAATAATGCAAATATTTCTGAATCAGAATCAAAAAATAAATAAAAGTTAACATTGGTCAATTTGTCAAAGTGAAAATTTTGTGATAATCCTCCAAGAAAGTTTATTGAAAAAATTTTTCCGTGGACCAACAAAAAATCAAATCTTTACTTACTATAACAAATACAGATCTTAATAAATGACTAATCAATATATACAAATCATTACTTCATAACTTTATAAAATGATTTCACTGTAATTTGAGAATTTAAATATTACTAAACAGAATCCAATTACTTCATATTACGTAAGCATTGTCTTTCTGGTTACGTAACATGACGTTGTTACAGAAAATTCTCTCCGTCGGAGGACGCCGGTTACTTACGGAACAACATTGAAGCCGATACAAAATAATTGTCAAAATACTTCTAAAAACATTTACAATTGTTAATAACTTAGTATAATATAGCAATAATATATTGTTTAGTAGTTTATATAAAATTCCAGCACCGTAATAATAATAATAAAAATCATAATCGTCATAACAAAAAATAAGCAGCAAATTTAAAAACACAGAAATAAACTAAAACATCAACATCAACCAAAAAGAAAGTCTCTTAATAAACTACCTTTTCTACTATATGGAGCAGTATTATATCCTGGAGCAACGCTATTACCCCAAGGATTACCACTCATACTAGGAACAAATCTAGGGGTCATCATGGGACTTCCCATCATACCTGGATTCATTCTTGGACTAACCATAGGATTTACCATACCGGGACTAACCATACCGGGACCACCCATTCTGGGACTCATCATCCCCATTTCCATTTCTGAACCAATCAAACTTTCATTAGCTAATTGTGTTCTTCTTTGTTTATTCATTGAGGGTCTGGAACCAAGTCTTAAAAAAACAGTTGTACCAGGAAGAACAAGAATATTGAAATTTAATGGAGAGATAATTAAACCATCATTAGCAGTTTCTAAATACCAAATACCACTAGCTATTTTTTTAGTTAAACCAGGAACCGTAGCAGTTACAAAACTAATCAATGATTGAATGTTTGAAGCATCATAAAATGGAACAGTGATTGCCATACCATCTCTGATAGAAAATGAAGAGCAGCGAATAATAACTTGAACTGAATCAGCAGCGTTCATAATGATAATATGAATATTGAATTTGTAAATGTAAATGTAAAGTATTTAATACTTTGAAATAAATTTTGTAAAAGAACTGAGGAAAAATGGGGATATTTATAATATAATTGATTCAGTAATCGAAGTTTATGCAGGTCGAAAAGTGATTCAATACCCTGCAATGACACAACTATGACAAAATTAGATTCAACCTGAAGCGAATCACTAGTAGATTCCAATAGAAACTATTACAATACTATTGTGTAACATTAATACGTTAAGAAATATGATTAAATAAATATTGATGAACCGGGAGTGATGGCAATTTACATAAAGTTAAAGCGAGGAAAACTGAGTGGGTCATTCTTGCCTTTCACTGTAAATAGGACACATTATAAAAAATTTTCAGTATAAATTAAAAATGATTTACAATAAATAAAAATTAAAATTTGGGAATCAACTGGAACTCTTTAACGGTGTTTTCTTTATAGATAACGTCATTTATTGAATTATCCAAATTTGTATAATCAAACCACATTATCGCCGTCGCTAAGTCCTGAATCCCGTTGGAAGAATCCTTGAAAATGTAACTCATACAATATTAACCCTTTTTTTTCTACAAATGATCACAAATAATGCCGTGAGGTTTGATACAAAGTCTTTCAAAGTTAACTTGACATTATTGAAGATAAGATCTTCGTAAAATGTCACTACGTAATATGATAATTCCACAGAAATGAGTCAACTGTCTATATGAAAATCCTAAAGTTGTATTATAAATCAAGGATATTAATAATCAAATCAAGTTTTATCTTCAAAAAATTAACAAATATCGCACACTTAACAAATTATAGAATAAATAAGAAGCACAATATTAAAATGATTGAACTGGTGTACTGATGTCGTAGATTTGGCCCAATCAAAACAAAACCCGATGAGATGAGATAACGATTTAACATTTTAAACAAACAATGTCTCTGGTAACTCTCAATCCAGGAATTGGTATTGGGGTACTTAGTAAGTATCATTCTCGACAATATTCAAACAATTACTAACCAATAGCTCTTGATTCTAGTTTATACGAAATTGTTAATCACTTTAAAAAAACTCAGAATTCACTTAAAATTGTTTATTCAAAAGATGAGTTATTTGAAACTCCTATTATTGTTTACTTAAAAGACTTAGGAATCAGACTTGTCTTTGATTCATTGAATCAATCATTGATTTTAATTGAGGTAATTGAGTTCAATTTGTTATTAAACTATAATAACAATACAATCAATCAAAAAGCATCACCAACATTTAAGGAAATTTATAACAAATTTTTTGGTCCTACAATTCCTGGTAAATTATATTTTGACAAAAAACGTTATGTGTTAAACTATCCCGGGATTTCATTTAAGTTTGAATTATCAAACGAAATTTTGAGTAATTATTCAAAAGATTTGAATGCCAAAGATAATGAAAATTTGATGGAATTTTTGAGTAAATCATCAATCAATTGTGAATCATTGGTTATTTATCAAATTGAAAATGGAATCAATTGGGTAGATTATTTTAATAATTTAAATCTAACAATTTTTAACAATCCAGAAAGTAAAAAATCAAAATGGAATAGATCAATAAAATTAAAGGCCAATAACAATAGGAAAATAACATTGGCAGAAATCAACTTATCAAAAGGTTTGATTAAAATGAATTTCAACGACAAATCAAATTTTATAATTGAAATTGGTAAAACCAAACAACAATCAGTCTTGAGAAAATTTGGTGAACCCGATTCAACTTTTTTAAAAAATGACAAGAGGTTCAAAATCAATGAAATACATAATGATGGAGAAATCTTTGAAAACTTTCATAACTATTTCAAATTTGGGTTTGATATTTTATATGATACCAATAATAAAACTGGAGCAATTGTTAAAAAAATCATAATTCATAATAACTTACCCAATGAAGTTTTATTCAATCAGTATAATAAATTGAATTGGATCATGAAAGGCTATGAAATTGTTCCTAAAAAGGAGGAATTACTTGAAAATGATAAGAACTCCAATATTTTTTTACCAAGTTTTATCAGGGAAAAAATTAATAAAGAAATCTTTGAAGATTGGCATTGGACCAATCTCAGAGATAATGACGATTTTGAATTTGCTACTAGTGAAATGTATTTCAATAAACTATCCTCGAATCATTTCAAAACATTAAAAATTTTAAAAAATCAAGAAATCACAAATTACTCATTCAACCCATCCAGATTTGTTTTAATTGACAGGAACAATTTTGATGATGATAACGATGACTTGATTGATTACTATGAAAATATTCAGAATAAATGGGGCCAGAGTAAGATTTTTGGGTTTAATAGATGTATTTGGGAAATTTTGACTGAGAATAATGCCATTAGTAATATAACCTTGTTCTGATTAACTTGTAATCTTTTGATGTTTAAGCTGTAATCATTTATCTCACTGATCAGAAAGTAAATGTTTGACTCGGGAATACAATTCGATCGAGTAATGCGTGGCAATCAGTAATTAATTAACCCAATTGGTAAAATAAAACGGTTTAAATTTGACGTTTATGATAAGAACTTTATATTTACTTATTTACTATCAAAATTTAAACAAAAGTAGCTCTTATTACACATACAAATGACAACTAAGTATCTGATAATCCATAATTATTGATATAACAGATGTTATAAATATAATCGTGTTATCGTAAACCGAAGATCATTGGTTGATCAACTTAGCGTTTTCTTTTAAATTACAGGAAAAACTCATAAAAAGGCCACAAAATCCAATTTTCCTCTGGATAAATTAGAATTTTAAGTATCGTTTCAGTAACCCTCATGAGTGTCATTCCTCTTCCAAAAGCCAATAAGTTCAAACTCGACAAATTGTTCGATCCAGTACCACAATTTGGGTTACTATCAACCTTGGGTGGGATCTTGTTATTTGATAACCAACCACATCCAATAATCAAGAAAACTTTGGGTGTGTTGTTGGGTTGTCATTTAATCAATTGGATCAATGTGCTTTATTGTCGTAACAAAGGCAAGAAATTCAAGTTAAAGGCCAACGATATTGTGGTGGTGTTTGGTGGTTCAAATGGGTTAGGTTGTGCTATGGTGGATGAATTTTTGAAATTTAATTGCACGGTCATCAATCTTGACGTTTTGCCATTGAATCCGTCACATGAAAACATTGAAAACTTAAACTACTTCAAATGCGATTTAACTGATGAAGAAAGTACTTTGAAATTACTTGATGAAGTGGAAGAAAAATTTGGCAAGATCAAAGTTGTTATCAACAATGCTGGGACCAAATACTTGACAAGAGTTGGGGAGGAAAACTATATTCAAACTTTCAAAAAAACATTGCAAATCAATCTTTTAACTTATTGCGCCGTCATGGATCATTTAATCAGTAAAAGAAACAAGGACAAAAACCAATTATTTATCGTCAATGTTGCCTCAGTTCTCGGGGTGGCTTGTGCTGGGAGATTAAGTGCTTACTCAACTTCGAAATCTGGTCTTATTGCAATGCACGAATCCTTAGTCAATGAATTACCCCCAGACAGCAACATTTTCTGCCTTTTATTGAAATTTGGCCAATTGAATACCCAATTATTCAGCGAGATCGAATCCCCCAAGAAATTCGTGGCCCCAATTCTCGACGTTAAGTCCTTGGCCAGTACTATTGTCAACCGGATCAAGATTGGCCAAGTGGGAGAAATCACCTTGCCTCACTACGGGAAATGTTTTGGCGTAATGAACAGCTTACCAAGATTTATCCATGATGGTCTCAGAGCGTTCTGCGAATTAGACACTTATGGGATCAAAGATGGTGATAAAGAAAAGGAAAAGTAATTGATAAATTTAATCGTGTGGGACGTTTCGCTAACCCTTTCTTATAAATTAATATATTCATTCGTTAATTGATAATTGTAATCAGCAATTTAATTAAGACAATCAATACCGACAACTTGTTGAAATGAAAAAATATCTTATCATATTTTAGTAAATTATACTAAATCATATTTAACATTTGGTTAACTGTAATCAGAAACTTTTAATGATCGCTCCTAATCAATGCAGTTTATACAAAATTTGATGATTTTAATAAAAAATGGGTTAATATATTAAATCTTGGTGGGTCAATACACTGAAACCACCGTTGGGTCAATACATCAAGTTAATAATTCTTCCAAGTTAATAACTTCTCCTAACATTGTACATAATCATCATATTTTGAGGTCTCAGGTCGCATAAATATCAAGTAACTGCAATAAACACCGATATCATTAATTACAACAACTAAATAACATTCTAGTAAACTTTTAATAACTAAAAACACAAAAAAGAAAATGTTTCAAAAAAAACTAATAATACAATATAGAAATCCCCCTTATTTATTTCCTTTTAACCAATTAAAAATTTTTTTGTAATTTTTATTAGTAAAAGTGTTTATTGATATGATACTACCATTATCATCGCTCTTTCTCTTTGGAGTCTTTAATAAATTATTCAAACTTAAGGTCAGTTTTGTATTTAAGCCAAATAAGGATTTTTCTGGATACTCATTTTTGGAGACTAATGAAATCTCAGAGATTTTTTTCTTGAGTGATGGATGTGTAATAGTTAAATCAATTTGAGAATTTTGGGTTAATGTTTGCACAGATAATTGTGATTCATCATTGATTTTCAATGGAGTTTCACTATTATTTCTTGAATGAGTACCAATTCTTTTCAAGATTGGGGTGGAGATTAATGAATCAAATTCTGAATCAATGGGTGATGATTTTTTTTTGTAATTTGATTTATTACTATTCATTATTATTGTTCTGGTCGATGATGCAGAAGTCGAAGGGTTTGAATTTGGGGTAGTTAAAAATTGTTGTAATGAATTCAAAATCAGTGATTTTCTTCTATGAGTTTTGGTATTTGTTGAATCAACAACGATTCTTGGTGGTATTTGTTTAACATTATTATTACTATTATTATTGTTGTTGTTGTTGTTGTTGCTGTTGTTGTTGCCAAAAATTTTATAAAATTTTGATTTATTGTTGGTGATTTTTTGTGAAAAATCATCATTAACTGTTACCCCAATACTATGAGATTTTCTATGATGATTAATTGGTTTGATACTAAAATTTTCAATTTCATCATTGATACTACCACCAATTGAGCTCATTGAAGTTTCTGCATTATATGAATTATTTGATTTATAATCACTAAATTCTTCTTCATTACTTGGACGACTATCAATTTCTGATTTAATAACTAGATTATTAATCGGTTTGGATTGATAATTTTTTAATAATTCAAATGGTTTTTCAGCAATATCATAAACAATTGGTTCAAAATTAAATCTGGTTGGTGATAAAGATTTGGAAATTTTGATATTTTTTGATTTTTGACTACTTATAACTGGTAATGATAATTTATGATTGATTTCTTTAGTATTACTTTCAGTTTTCCCAATCATATTTAAACTTTCGGTTGATCTTAAGGCATCAATGATCATTTTAGAATTATCATAATGATTTTGATATCTAGCAGCAGTTCTACCACGTCTAGTACCGATTGGAGCTGGTGGTTGTAAAATATTATTAAATTTTGGACTTGTTGAAGTATATTTTTTCAATTCATCTGTGCTATTAGCAGTGGAGCTTTCCGAATGTAAACTATTTGATTCTTTATTTAAACTGGCTGAAGAAGTTGCAGAGAATTCATTAGAATAAATTGATGGTTTTTTACTTAATGAATTTGAATAAAACTCTTCTGGTTCAATATCTGATTTGATATCTTCATCTTCTTCTTCTTCTTCATCTTCTTCTTCAACAATTGGAACATCGGTTGCTGGTGATAATTGTGAAAAAAAACTTTTCCGACTACCAATATTACTATAAAGTCCTAATCCGTTAGAATTACCAGAAGTACTTATCGTAAGTTTATTGTTATTAAAACGGTTATCAAAACTTGGAAAATTTGGGGAAAATCCTCCAAAAGTATAATCAAATTCTGGAGCTGATTCAGTTCTTCTATGAGATCTTTTTGATTTGGTATTACTATTATCATCATAGAAGTTAAAATCAAGAGCAGCATCTAAATCAATGATTGCCAGTGGAACTGATGGTTCATTATTTTCTGTTGAAAGATAAAATTTCGATGACTGACTAAGTCTATTATTTAATTCATCAGCATCAATGGTATTATTATGATTATTGTTATTGTTATTATTGTTATTATTATTAGCATTTTCTGGAGTAGTTTCCGTCGAAGATACTTCGTTTGTAAAAGAATCCACAGAATACTTGGTATTCAAACTAATATCACTTTTTTTAACACTAATATTGTTTTTTAATTGAACATTTGGAAAAGAAAAATCTTTATTTGGCACTAAAGTGGTAGTTAAAGTACTATCAATAGTATTTTGATCCTCAGAAGAACTGGTTCCTCCGAATTTAAAAGTTGAGGGTCTACTTGGACTAAAAGAAGGAGTGGTTGAAGCAGAATTCATAAAAGTTATTCCCATAGAATCAAAATCTCCCGAGATTGCAGCACTTCTTCTATGAGCATGGCCTCTTTTTTTGGCTGAAGGAATAGTTAAACTGGGAGTGGGCGGTGATAAGTTACCAGACTCCATGGTTGTTGTTACTGTTGTGGAGGTGGTAGTTATGGTGGTTGAGGACATTGTTAATATTACTGATATTATTGAGCCAACCAATTTAGTTTAATTGAACAGCACGCAAAAAAAAACACACAACACAAAAAATTTTCCTGATACTGCAAATTTGAAGGATAAAACTTTTATTGGTTCATCTAAAAGATGGAAGATATGAAAGAATGTAAAGTTTTAGTCAATAAATAAAATAGGAAATGAATATTTGTAAATTTGAAAAATCTTTGATTATCAGCTGCAAAAGAAAGGAAGGATGGGTGTATTAGGAAAGCGATCGAGATCCAGCACGTTTTGGGATGCTACGGAAGGAGATAAAGAGTGGATGAAAGACAAGGAGAGGCAAATGAAGAATTGAAGACAAAAAGTCTGGAAGGGAAGTAGCTGAAGCAGATAAGAGAAATGGGGGTTCTGGATGAGTTTTTGATGGAATTGAAAAGAGAAATAAGTTTTGTTTTATGTCAAGAAGATTAATGAAATCTCTAGAAGATTTAAGTAGTAAATATGATAATACAGTTAGAAACTTAAGTAATGGAGTGGTTCAATTTACTTACGGAGGAGATGGATTAGATCCATTTGATATGGAAGGAGATGCAAAACCAGTTAATTTTAAAAGAACTTGGGATCATGTGTATAATATTACATTCAATGAT
>JBAKFZ010000121.1:0-38154 GCA_037355385.1 Saccharomycopsis sp. FM-2023a
ATGGAAACAAATGCATTCCTACATGTGCATTCGGAGGCCATGAAGATTTAAATGAATATTAGTGATAATGGCTAGACCTATTGGTGAGATATCTTTAAATTAAGAGTGTCAGGTGGTTTGTCATTTTGAGATAATCGAAAATTAACAATATCATGATACTATTAAGTGCTACATCCTGGTGATCCTTGTTCGTTGTAAAGAGTAAATTCCAGGGTATCGATGTTTCTGAATTAAAGTCCAACTTTAAATTTTTCAGTAATTTGATGAATTGTAATATTTTGAAAATTTGGAAAGTTTCGTATAAAATCTGATCTGTAACTTAGGCGCACGCTCAAAAAATTAATAGCTGTATTTTGATAATAGTTTATGCGTAATAACCATATACTACTTACAGATATCTTTTGTCGTTGTAATATTTTGACAATAAAAATCTAATATTCAAATATTATGATTTAATTTCAATAATTTTTTTTTTGATTATTTATGGATTAAAATTAGTAAACCATTTTTTAGCAATTGTATTAATCCAAGGTCTTGAACCAAATTACATAACCTTGGGATTTTTTTCAAAACTAATTCTGATATCAAAACCCCCAAATGTGGCCATAAAAAGGTAGTTAACAAGGTATATTTACGTCCTCCTCGAACAGAAAGGTTTGAATAATCTTTGGCTAAACAATAATATAACTTTTTTGTCCAAATCATAATTTCAAACTTTCTTTTGTTTTGAAATTTAACTTTCTTCCTACTAAGATTGAGTTTTGCTCATTTATTTCAATTTCTAATGATTCTAATTCCGGAAACTTTTTGGCAATAAATTCATGATGTTTGTAAACGGACAACAATTTGTAATAAATTCTATTAAACGTTAATTTAAATAAAACTTCATAACTTGTTTTAAATAATGGTAATATTCCAATAATAATGTTTGGTGCTAATAAAAATTTTGTAAAACTTTCATTTTCATTTTTAATTTTGATATACTCATAAAAAGAAACTATTCCAACTATAAAGTTATAAAAATTAGCTGGAAATCTCAATACTATTAAATATATTGGTATAAACGTTAAATGTTTTATATCTAATGGACAATCTTTTAAACCATTTGTCCTTGATGTTTTAACATATTCAAAAAATCATCTCTCAACATTTTACCTAGTTTTGGAAAATAATTTTTTGGGAAAATTGTATTTAAAACATCTGAACCCCATTTTGATACAACAAAATAACTACTGAAATAATATTGGTATCCACCCACGATCATTGTCAACAAAATTAATAAATAACCAAAAATTTCTAAAAGAAATGATCTTGTATCACAAGCTGAATTAATCAATATATTATTTGTTGATTTGGCAAAGATTGGATATGAGCATTGTGGACATTCTATTGAAATTAATGATGTTTCGTTATCTTCATTCTTGTTATATGGGCATAAAGAACGGATTGTATTAATTGTTCTGCTCCAAATACTAATATTATTTTCATTAACATCCAATCGATCGTTAATGAACTCTTGTAAACTCTCATCAATATTTTTATCTCCATTAGCAATCAAATGATTTTCAATAGCTACTTGCAATTTTTCTTCAATAATATATTCTGAATCATGATGATTTATATCACCAATAAATGGGGACGGATCTGATGCTGATCCAAGACAGATCCAGCATATTTGAGTATCCTCTTGTCTCATAATTAACTGTTATCAGACTTGTCTATAAGTTTACTCAGATTTGCTTGTTAAAAAATTAAGGATCATTTCTAGCTCATTGCGCATGTTGACAGAAGATTTCGAGCCCCGGGGTCTTGCCCATCAAAAGGTTACCTCAGCTGGTTATCTCAGCTCATAAATATTCATGACTCTTTTAATGCTGTATGAAAAATCACCTTTCGCCAGGCATTGATTAGCATGCCCTGGAGGCTATGGGAAATTATTAGGCTTTGATTGAAGGGTGTAAACTAAAAAGCAAAATTTAGCACTTCCTTTTGTATTTAAGTACTATCTTGATGTAATGAATGATTCAAATATTTCAACTTTAAGGTATTATTGAGATTAATATGAAAACTTATCAATAGGGTGACTAAGGTACAATATTCAAGCTGGTATTATCAGGTTTCTCTTGTTTTTCAAAGCTCGATGACTTTTTCTACTGAACAATATGTTGAACTATAGTTGATTATTATCAAGTATTCAAATTTTTTATAATTGCTATTTTTTTCTGAGGAAAGACCTAACTGTCAACTTTTGGAAAATTATCTTGCTTATTATATTTTTCTTTTCTTGGCTTATTCTATTAGTTTTATCCTCATAATAAATAGAACTATGCTGATTTCACCTATTCTCAAAATATTTGTACAAAATTTGCTACTTTAGTCTGATCTAATGAACAAAGTATTAAACAAGCTAACTCAGAACCCACCATAAAAGAATTAGAGCAATAACATTTTATTTGGGAAAAATATCTAAAAGTTCCTTTATGTTAAAATTTGTAAGCTCAAACATTATTGCAAAACAATCATTTTAGTCATGCCTAATATATTGCTTTCTGCGTGCTCCTTAAGTTGGTAATTGCTTTTGTACTATTCTAAGATGACATATTCTTGTAAAGATGCGGATATTGTACCAGTATCCGCGGTGGTACTATACGGCAAGTGTGGATAGATTTGCAGATTCTAAATCAAAATTCTAGCGAGAGCTTTTTTTAGAGGTTCCACAGTTTTAAGAATTTCAACCTCAAAAATAGATGGGTAAAAAGACAAAGTTTTGAGGATGCTAAGACATACTTTGATCTTGATTTGTTTGTTGAGCTAGTGCTTTCTACACAATTAAGGACTTTAAATTTTTAAGAATAGAAAAGTATTTGGTTTGACACTAAACCTCTGAATTCAGCAATTTTTGTGCCATTCGCAGTGTACAAAATTGGGTAAAAGCACAGTCCATGTTGAGTTCATAACGTACGAATAGCGTCCTTTAGAGTTTTCATGACACGCTTTGATAGAATCGAAAGTGTGTTTTAATCTAAATTACCCGGGCCACTGAGTAAAAAGTGATACAAAAAGGATTTGTTTACAAATGAGCAAACCCAAAAAAAAAATATTGAAAATTGACAGCGTTTGCTTTCTGAATGTGGGGATGCTATGAAATTGATTATACAAACAGCGGATAACTGTAAGAGTACAATAATTTGAAAACAGTATAGATCAAACTTTTGGTAAAGTAACTGTTTGGACAAAGGAATTTTTTGAATGGTTTTATGCACACTTTCATGTTTCGTAGGCCAACAACATTGGGATGCTTATAAGTTTTTATGGTCAAGTTGGGAGAGTTGATTAGATCCACTCAACTTTCAAGTTTCTAACTAAACATTGTATGTCGTGGGAACGATTCTTTTTGGTAAGCAGTTAAAAATACAAACCTAATTAAAAGTAGTTGGATAAGTTATTTTAAAATAAGTATTGAGTTAACACTAAAAATTGAAATTAAGCAATCAATTAAATCATCAATTAATCACTTAAAAAACTTGACAAATTATTTGCCAACTTATTGATACTACAGAAATCATAAATTGTTCCCAAGAGGTGACATTCTAGCACTTATTTTTACACCAAAAAATGTGTTCAATTTAGGTTATTTGTGCAAATGTCTTTTACTAAGACAACTTATTAGTGAATATCAATCTTCAACTTTGTAGGTAAGTTAATCTCAAAAACTTAATTTTTAACAAAGAATTAAATCGAAAAGATCTAAATCCATATCTATATTTTAATCGGTGTTTAGATGCAATCCTTAAGTTTGCACTCTGAGTGCTGATATTTTATTATTATGAAGATTGTTATATTCCATTATTAACATATGAATTTACAGACAATACTAATTGCAATAAGAAATCATACCTATTATATAAATTTTTATGTATTAAACATTATAACGAATGATAACTTTGCGCACTATCAAATCTCAAATTAATCCGATACAAAATGAGCAACATTTAAAAATATCAATTAATCTTAATTGATTGTTTTAGAACTTAATAATTTCTTTCCTTTTTTTAATCATTTCAAAATTAGGCACTGAGAGAAAAATATGATTACAATATTTGCCCAGTAATTTTGTGATTAAAGTCTGTAAATAATGATTCTATTCAAGTGCTTATATAAACACATTCAATATGTTTACGAGGAAGTCAACTAAGGTGAAGTTTATTGGGGACGCTTGTTTGTTATAGTCAAAGCTCATGAGCTGCGTAGTACTCGAGATCAATAACTGGATTAAAATCAGCAGTTAACGTTGATTGATGAGTGTTTAAAGAAATGCTACTTTTCATTCTTCAATCATCAGTGAGTATCAAAATGTTGGACTTTCATTTCGTCAAGTTTCCAAAAGTAATATAATTTCAAAATTGATTTCTTCATGTTGAATTTATCAAAGACAAAAAAAAATGCCGATTCAAATTTTAACATAATAAGGTAGTACTGTATCAAAAATGGTAAGTCATCTCATTAACACTAACTTAAGTAAATTACTAACTTTCAGATCCCCATTATCGTTGGTTTAGGAGTAACTCTCGGTATTCTTTCGGTAAGTTCATTACTCAGTTTTCAATAATTGATTACTAACAATTAGATCAAATCCACAGTCTCTGCAATTATCAAATACAAAACCTTAACCCCTATTGAAATTGCTCGATTAAACAATATTGCCTTAGATTTCAACACTTCAACCACCATTGATAAGAATTTGTACAAAAAATTTCAACAGTATCCTGGGGGATTCATGACAAAATGTACCGAAAGCGAGGCATTTTTGATCCTTGGAATAGATAATGACGAGATTTTGAAATTAGATGAAAAATTATTGCAAAGAAAGTATCGTCGGGTTATTATGCTAAATCATCCGGATAAAGGGGGTAGTGTTTATATTACAATGAAGATTAATCAGGCAAAAGAAGTTTTGGAAAATAGTTATTTGATGAAAAAGTAATATTTTAGTATTTCACTTATTGGTTTCCATTAAAATCAGAATTGGAAATTTTAATGACTATCAAGATGTCATAGTTAGTTTATAATATTTATTGATTTGTTTTCCATATTTTAAAGATGGTAATTATGAGAGATAGGAAATAATTTGATCACCTTAGAAATGATGTTTTTCATTGCAATGATTTAGTAGATAAGTAACAATTCAAGCTATAACAAAAAGTTTAAAAATTTTGAAGGAAATTAAATAAGATATGCCAGTTTCAAAAGTCCATTTTTCCACTAAGATAAATGATAACGATGATAGTGCAGGATCAATAATTAAAAATAAAAATGAAAGGGAATTAGAAGTCTTATTGATATATAAGCAAAAGATAATAGCAAACAAGAAGAAATAGATTCAGATGTTGTAAAAGTGGCAATGAAGAGTCATTAATTTTGATGATATTCTTTTTGACACCACCTTTAAGATATGATCAGACATGATACAATAGAAATACAAATATTCATAAAAAGGATTTTAAAACTCTTCAATAAATTGAAATATTGTCTTTATAAAATCTGGTCACACCTACATAAATCTTTCAGCTATTTACTAGTATAACAAACGCTTTGCTTGACTTTTTTTCATTTTCATATTCACCACAAGTGTTTATAGGAACTTTGTTAAATAAAATCTTTCAATTGATAAACCCTGACAATTTGCAAGTTTTCCAAAGGTTCAAAAAACTATTTTTTACATCTATCAACATATAATAATGTGTGAATTTTATAGTCACTATTGGATCTGTTGCCATTGTGATTCTACAAATACTCATTAGGATGAGATATGCTGTAACTGTGATACTAGTTATTATTGTTTGATTTATCTCTAATTATTTATCCTGTTTAAAAACTGAATCTGATAAACTTACGTTTTCTATGATTACAATTATATATTAATTAGCCAGTTCATTAGTTATCATCATAAAAAATGACTTTAATACGTTAAAAATCAATAAAGTAAGCGACTGATACAAAACAGCAGAACAGAATAGAAGACAACAACAATGAATTGAATGAAAGAAAACCAAATGTTAAGAGTTAAAGAAAAACGTTCAATAAAGTACCCTCAGAGGCAGCAGTTTCATCAAATGATTTTTGTTCCACTGATTTAGCAGCATCATAAGTAGAAACATTAAAATCATCAACCGAAAATATGTTTTGCTCTTTTTGATTGAACTCCTTCTTTGTCTTCCCATCAAAGCGTATGTCCAGATTAGCTGCTGCTAAATATATAAATTTTTTTTTATTTTTAATTAGAGCTTCAGGAATTGTTCCATTAGTAAAAATGAGCACTTCACCGAGATATTTTAGTTATTCTATTTTCTCGTCTTGTTCTTTATACGCAAACTAAATTTTTTAACGCATAGCCAACAAGACTAGTAAGACTGTCAGCAGTGAAGCATGTAATATCACATGCAAAAACAGAGTATTTCAGAGCTAAATGCTTGATCTTACATTCAATGAGCGTTTCCGGTGGCTTCTCGAGCTCTGAAACATACTTAGCCATAAACTCTTGCTCAGTCATCATTTTTATGGTTAAATAGTGGTGGTTTGGAGGTTCAAGGAACTCTATTCTGTAAATAGTAAAATTAAGTTTCTTTCATCTTGATAATTGAATGAGCAAAGCTCTAAAAAGGCAAGTTGAAATACTTAGCATTGTAGCGTAGCTCAATATGGTACTCAGCAAGACAATGAGGAATGGTATCTGGCAAAGACAATTTTAAATGACTCATTGGAGTAGTTTCCAATTGACTCATGTTGAAAATACTGCCACTGTTACGTTGCAGAATAACCAGTACATCACAAAATATTTTGGAGATTTTTCATGCTAGTGTGGTCTTCTAGAACGATGTGCGTACTAGACATGCAAGGTTCTAGTGGGGAATTTTTGCAAAAAAATATTTGATGAGGGGTACCCTGGGAAAATTTTGAAAATTTTTTGACAATTTTTTTAAGTTTTTTTTTTTCGAATTTTAATATTTATACTACTTTGTATTTCGATTATTTTTATGTTTTACATATCTTATAAAAAGAACTCACATTGCTTGAATTAATGGATTTTTGTTTTTTGGCTCTTTTCCATTTCTTATTCACTTCTTTGAAAAATTGGGCGTTTATCTTAATAGTAATGATTAATAACAAAACGCCCTCCAAATTTTTTTCAATTCTTCTCTTTTTAGAGCTGAAAAGTAAGGAGAGAATAAGGTAAACCTTCAATTCGTCAGTTTGTAATGAACTTTTGATTCGTGTAAAATTAAGCTCTTGTTTAGCAATTAGTTAAAAGTCAGCACATTACAACTTAAAAATAATAAACCAATCATATAATATGCTATATAACAAAAAAAAGTGAACATAATAAAACAACAATATAATTAAAACATTCTAAAATGTAATATGTTAGAAACAAAAACACAAACTATTCAAAACCCTCCAAAATTCTCAAAGCCGTTCCTAATCTTCTAATACCTTCATTATACCTTTCGGGCTCTGAAATCATATCAGCCGTTAATTTACTCAATGCGTCAACGATTCTTTCAAGTAATCTTTTCTCATCCATTGGTAGATTTAAATCTTTGAATTCTTGACCAATTTCCGTGCCTGAAGTTGCTTCGATCATTCTGCTTATGCTTTTGTAATCAAATGGTTTGACGGATGATCTTCTAGATGATTGTTTTGAGGATCTTTTGGACTCGTTTAATTTTTTCTCATCCAATGTTTTTTGCTCAAGCAATTGTTTTTCAACTTCAGCCGTTAAGTCTTGAATAGAGCCTTGTTTTTTGTGTTCTTTGATTACCGGAGGAGTATCAAGTTCGTCTTTGATGGTACTTGTATTGGAGACTTTTCTAGCTGGTAGTGTATTACTAACCAGTCTTGGTGGGGAAGGTAATGGACGAGCACTGGAATTTGATCTTTTTTTAACAAGTAATGGTGACTCGTTATTTGATGAGACCACTGACAGTTTTCTTGAATTGTTATTTGACAAGTTTTTTTTATCATCTAATTCAATATCATCCAATGAATCCGACTTGTATCTTTTATGATGATAATTAAGAGAACTCTTCGAGAATTTTCCTAATAAAGTATTGTTCTTAATTTCTGCTGGTTTATTCAAGTTAAATGGAACGGATAAATCAATATTTTTAGCTAATAATTCATCAGAAGTCTTGAATAATTTGGATGATGGAGAAGGTAAACTTGATGATTTATCTTCGATTTTTTCTCTCACTGAAACAATAGATTCATTGTTGATTGAAACGTTTCTTGATTCAGGGGAAATATTTTCCTTCAATGGTGGATGATATTGTTCGGTTAATAATGAACTATTATAACCAAACAGTTTTCTATTAATCAAAGAAGGAGATGTTTGAGAGGAATTTCTGTTTCTCATTTCATTAATCAAACTAGTTAATTGTTCATCATCAGTTAAATCCAAATCTTGTTGAATATCATTGTTATTAACGGGGGGACGTAAAATATTATTCAAATTCTTTGATGAAGTTTCTGAATAGGTTCGAATTGTTTGATTATTTTGTTCAATTTTAATTTCTTCACGTAAATCACTGTTACGTAAAGTATTAAGATAAGTTTTATTATCAAGCAGATTGATTGAAATTTCTTCAAAATTTGATGCTCCATTATAAGTGGTGAACTGTTTAGTTTCACTACCGGGAGTGGTAAATCCACTACTTAATTCTTTAGAGTTATCATTGGCACTATCATAATCAAATTCATCATTTGAAAAGGAATTTCTATTGAATAGTTCTGGTGATGGTCTATTCGGACTTCTTGGAGGAATCAAGTCTTCATGAGGTGATAATGGGGATTTGAAATCATTAGTATGGATTGAAGAGTTTCTTGAATGACCTGAATTTGGAGAAACCAAAGTTGGTTTGATTTCTTTTGAAGAATTAACATTAATTGATATTGGATCATCAATTGATTTATTACTGTTAAAAGTTTCTCCTGCTTTGAAACTATTGGAATAAGCTCCAGTACCTTGATTACCTCTGGTGTAAAAAGCTTGAGAAGTGTATTGACCAGGCATGGTAACATTTTTAACGGGGACATTATTCTGATAATGATCAGTTGAGAATCTTTTCTTTTTAGTTTCAGTTTCCAAACTATTATTAAACACAAATGATCCAGGAAGTGTAATTTCTTCCTCTTTTGATTCAACAATTACTGGATTGGGATTGATGTAAGAGATTGAATGATCAGTAGTTTGAGAAGTCAAAGAATTTAAATGATCCGTGGTGGAGCCACTGATTGAACCTTTATTACTAACAATAGGATTCTCTTCTTTATAAATAACATTACCAACAATCACATTCTTATCATTAATGATACCAACATTATGATTTTTTGTCTTTTCATAATGAATTCTAGCATTAAAGATTTCTTCGGCATCGTTTGAATCTATGGAACTATCGTAGTTACTAACGGTGGTGATATCCTTTGGAGGAGAATTTAAAGGTAATTCATCATCTAATTGGTGAAGAATGTTTTTTAATGGACTTGTCTTAATTTTTTTTGCATCGAGTACTGGATCAATGGGGGAACCTAATGGTGTGTGGAATTCATCGCCTTCAACGATATTGACGTTTTGACGATTGATGGGGACTCCTTCACTGACGATTCCCAGATAATTCAGGATATTGGACATGTAGGAATTTCGTTGAGTATCCTCACTGAGTTTTCGACGATGAGCTTGCATTGATAAGGACTCAGACAATAGTTTTATGAATGAGTTGTTGAGTTTTTAGAAGTAGAGTGCTGGAAGAAGTGGCGGGATTTGTTGATTTATGAATTTTATAAATAAATTTGTGATTTTACTCGTCTAATTTAATGCGTCAACTCAAACGTAAACAAAAACTGAAGTCAAAAATATTTTATTTTCAAAATTTTCTTTCAACCGGGAAATTGATTGGAATATGATCTCACTAAATAACTGAGTCTGTTTTTGATAGAGTAATCATATTCAGTAAGAAGAAGTAATGTTACATCAGTTATCGGTTTCAGCCAGATCATAATGCTCTCAATCAGTTATATATAGGAATTATCAGTTAGTCAGTCACATACAAATATGTATGAGTATTGAAATAAGGTACAAGTGTTGATTTTTTTATAACACTAAAAGCGAAAACTAATTGCTACATATATGTATTTGTGCTAGCAGCATTGGTTAATACTATAATTTTGCAATTCAGCTATGATAAAAGCAATAATATCAAATAGCACAATAAATCATTAATGTTTAAAAACTTTGATTTTATTGATTTTCTGAAATTATTATTGTGTTACTTGATTAAATATAGTGATAAAACAATCCTTTAACATATAATACTTTCAGCAAGTTTCAAACTTTTAATCACCCACTTCTATTATAACTTCAAAGCTTTTTATCCAACAATGTAAAGCCTTAATTTTAAATTCAGCTCGCTAATTTTCAAAGATTCAATGTTATCAACAATTTTGTCATTACTAACTACAATGCTATTCTATTTAACAAAAACAATTAATTAAAATATAATCCTATAAAATAGAAATAAGCAAAAACACATTGAATATTTCTTTCTTGTAAAAAAAATGTATTAATATTAATAATAAAAATCATTGAGAAGCACATTGAACATTTTCTTGTCCACCTTCTTCATAATCATCATCATCATCGGCCCTGCTTCTAGTTCCATGTCTAGATTGGTTAAAATCAACCAATTCAACTTCATCAACTGGTTTACCACTTGGAGCTTTGAGGACTGGTCTCTTTGGAAGGATTTTTTCTAACAATTTGAGATTTTCTTCGTTTGTATAACCATTCTTTGGGAAAACAATTTCAAAAGTAATAATTAAATTACCACGACCCCCAACTCTTTTGATTGGCATACCTTCATTTTCAACCACTTTCTTTTCACCAGGGGAAATAACTTCTCCTGGATAGATTTGTGATTTAATCCAAGCTCCACTAACATGTTTAAACCCAATTTCTCCTCCAGCAATAGCAGTCAATAAATCAATTTTATAAGTTTTCTCAAGATCATTACCTTTTCTAATAAATTCAGGATGTTTTTTTTCAACTACAATAATAATAACATCTCCAGTTATGGTGTCCGGAGCTTGATCACCTTCACCTTGGAATACTACAGTTTCACCTTCTTTCATACCTGGATCAATATGAACAGTGAGAATTTTCTTTTCTGAAATGGTTTTTTTACCATGACAAGTAGTACAACGATCTTTTGGATTAATAATATTACCTTCACCATTACAAACATCACACTTAGTTTGGAATCTTTGAATAACTGGACCCATTTGTCTAGTAACAATTTTGATCCCTTGACCATGACAAGATGAACATTCTTTGACTGATTTACCACCTTTACCATCACAACCTTTACATAAAACGGTTTTATTTAAAGCAAGTTTTGTGGTTTTCCCATTATAAAGATCTTCCAAGCTGACTTCAAGATGATGTTTGACATCTTTACCACGACGTGGACCTTGTGGTCTACCACCGCCACCAAACATTCCTGCTCCACCTCCAAAGAATTGTGAGAAGATATCATTGGGATCCATACCTCCTCCCATACTGGGGCCATCACTTCCATATTCATCATAAGTGGTTCTTTTTTGTTCATCTGAAAGCACTTCATAAGCACTGGTGATTTCTTTGAATTTTTCAGCTGCTTCTTCAGTGGGGTTTTTATCTGGATGATATTTAAGAGCTGATTTACGATAAGCTTTTTTAATTTGTGATTCACTGGCGTCAGGAGAGACTCCTAAGATATCGTATAACTTGGTTTCCTTGACCATTTTGATTAGTTAATTAGTGATTAATTGATTATTAAGAGGAAACCCAGTTGTCAAAATTTTGACTTTTAATAAATAAAATTTTTAGAAAATAAAAAAATCTCGAAGTTTCTATCCGGGTAATCCTACTTCCCATACAAATATTTGCAATTTGTTACAATTCACATTGCAATTTACTATTAATTACAACTATTTTCACTAAGAGAATATTTGAACTCCAAACAAATGGACGTCAGTGATTACTTATAGAGACTTTATCAGTCATCCACCATCCGTTTGGTATTTGTATAGTTTTACGCTTTGGAATTTCATAAACAGGTACACTATAACAATTATATAACAATTCTTCTGTTTTGGTGAGAAACTCTTCAATTTTTCTTAAATTGATCATTAAAGGGATTTAGTGATTGGTTTAATAGTACTAAAGATACCATAGTATCTCTAATTGACTGTGTATAAACTACTAAATTCTTAAACATTAGACTACAATTGTGTTTTAAAATATCAGATAACAATAATATATTAATCACCCCCAGAGTCCAAACAACCCTTTCTTCTTGGGTTTATCATCTTCATTAACAACTGTATTATTATTATTATTATTATTATTATTACTATCAGTAACATTTTCATTAAATTCTTCACCAATGTAATTAAAAGCTAGATCAAAGAAAACTGGTTTCATCCCCACCGGATCAATTGTCTTGTAATTAACAATATTGATATCTTTCACGGACTTAAATAAGACGGGTCTACTGATATTTTCAGCAATTGGTAAGTTAATTTGATTATTACTTGTTTCTTGTAAAAATTGTGCCAAAACATGAATTTTAACTTTATGAATTTGGATTTTTTGTGAAAAATCTTTAATATCTTCATTGGTAATTACTTTTCCTGGCAATTCATTAGTTAACTGAGGTAATCCTTCAAGATTATCAATAATAGTTTGTAAGATCAAAAGTGCCTTTCTAGGATCGTGATTGATTTCATAAATTTTACTAATTTGAAAATATCTTTTTGATTTCAAATAATTTTCAAAAACTTCCAAGTCATTATCAAGCTCTGATCCACTGACTCCTGGTAAATCTTTGATAATTTGTAAAGTTTCCAAAATAATATCAAATATCCGAATAATATCATTTGGATTTTCATTTTTTTCGATCAAAGATTTGATCAATGATAAATCACGTCTAACTTTAACAAAATTCAAATTATATTCAATGAATGTTGAAACAATAGCACGATCTCTTGATTCATCATCAGTTTCTAATCCATCAACTCTTTTATTATCAGCATCATGAATTTCCAAAATTTCTTGCCAACCAAGAATAACCGGATCAAAAGTTCCAATATCATTTTCAATAATTCTCAAAGTCTTTTTTTTAATATTCATTATTTGACGAGCCAAATCTGAATTATATAATTCTGCAACATATCCTGCCCATTCAATTTCTTCAATTATTGATTCCTCTCCACTATAAACAGTAGTAAGATAACTATTATCATTTTTCTTAATGATTTCAATAGCATCATCATAAACATCAAAACTCTTTTGATAAGCATTAACGATTTTTTTGGAAATTTCCATCAAACTACTATTATTATTATCCAATTTTAAAAAGTTAATGGCAATTTTTAACTTTGTATCAACTTGAAATTCAAGAATTTCTCTATATAAATGACTGGATTTATTTTCATGAAATTCACTATTTTGTTCAAGGTATTCCAATATAATTCTCGTAATACTTAAAGCAAAAGCTGCAAGTTGCCATTTTTTGTTCTGAATTGCCCAAGATCCTTGAACTAATCCTAAATAAGCAAAGTATTCAAGTTTTAAAGATTGATTTGTTTCATTGAAAGAAATCATTGTTAACTGTTGAGAATATTGGATTGCCTTATGAAGTTTTGAAACAATAGTTTTTTGTTTTTGTTTTGATGAATTAATAATCAATGTGCTTTTGACTTCCAAGGCTTTAGACCAATTTCTTTCTGCTAAATATAAAAGAATCAAACCATATCTTGGGTCTTTATCGTATAAATCTGAATCAATCTCAGGAGTTTTATCTTTTGATGAATAATTTTTTGTATCTTTAGTTTGTAAATTCAAAATTTTCTTCAATTTACCAGCACGACGACCAGCTACAATTGCTTGGGTACGGAACTCACGACTGGTTGAATAAGCGTTGTTTCTAGCACCACAAGTGATAGCAAGTATTGAGTTCATGGCTTATCAATATGATAATTGTTGATAATCAATCGACCAAATTCAACTTTCTCGACACTTTTCAACAAAAAAAGAACAAAATTTTAAGAATCAACAGGGCTGCAAACAAAATAATTGATCCGGACATTGACATTAAAACTTCTATTTCTTTATTCCTTTATTTTCAATCTCCAATTTGGTCACAATTTCAAACCATGTATAGTGCAAGATCTATATGGAAGCTGGATTAATTATTCTTGGTGATGTTTCCTCGAGTTCAAAGTCACAGGATGCAACAGTCTGATTCAATTCGTGTATGTGCAATGCATATAGTTGTAAGCCTTTAACATGAACACAAAAAATTAAAATAGTGAAGAACACTTATCATTTCTTCACTAAGCCAATAGATATATATAATAATACTAATAATAGTAACAGCTGTATTTTCACTATTCCAATTGCTGTAAGACACAACCCCAATAATAACAAAAAAAGAAGAATGAACATGTTACATAAATCTATAAAAGATTATGGATGACATTATTATGCGATGACATTATTATGCGATTATTATAACTTCAAGAATGTTTCTACAAGTCCCATTTCCTGAATTTTTAGAGAAATCCCACTCTTTTTTGATAAAGAAACTATAAGAAAATTTAAGTATTTGAGAGACAATAGTAAAAAAGATGAACCATAGGAAGTAGAAGAAAACGAATATATTTCATGACGGTTTGTTAATTAAAATGTCGAGTATTGATTGAGTTCCATGAGCTTCTAAAGCTCTTATTTATCTTATTAAAGTTGTATTGTATGGCTTCGCAAGGGTGTTTGTGAATACATTTAAAATTGATTCAAAGATTTGATTCATATATCTACAATATAAATTTTGTTTGGGCGATTACTCTTGTTAACGGTTTACACCAATTGAATAATAAAGCGGTACTCATAGATTATTACATCGGCTCGATTACTAATTAATAATGTACCTTAACTATTAATTGATTCCTTCAGTTGAGGCATACTGATATTGGTTGTAGACTTTAATTGTTGTGATTAAAAATATTATATTTTTCAACTAACAGGAAATTAATTGCAAGTCTGAATAACAAACATAAAGAATTTTTTAATTCTTGGTTTTAAAGCTGACATTTATAAACATCAACACTATTCAAATGTATTCACTATTTACAATCATTATAATCACCATTGATATAGAATAAAAATACAGACTGTGAACTGTTATTATCTGATAACTTTTCTTTTCCCCTTTTGTCCTCTTGCTTCTAATTTTGCTTGTCTTTTACTCTTAACAGGTTGTTCGGGTTCTTCATTAACAATTTCATTATTATTATTATTCTTGTTACCTCCAATTCCTAGTAAATTCTTACCCATTTTAACCAAGAAGAATAACTTATAACCAGCAAATCCGGGAATTATACAATATAACCACCAAACTTTATTGGAACCACTTAAAATCATTAATAAATTTTCAAAAAGGGTAAAATAAATAATATCAAACATGTATTCTGTCAATCCTTCTTGACGTAAATCTGACACGGTTCCGACTAGTTTGCCATTAGAATATTTGGGTCTTCCACTGGTTTCAAGAACATATTGACAAAGGATCAAGGGAATGTTTAAGAAAAGAAATGGTTTGGGATTTATTGGACGACGCAAATATCCAACCACCACTCCAGTTGATAAAAGAATAACAAGAGAAATCAAATGAATCTCTGTTAAGATCTTGTTATTACTAATAGCGATTTTCTTTTGAGAAGCACCAGCCATCTTTAGTTAATTTTGAGATAAAACAATTTTTGATCGACAACTTTATGTGTTTAAAAACATTTTTTTTTTGTTTTTTAGGACAGCACTTTAACACAAAATAACACAAGTACAACACAAATTATGAGCAAAGTAAACTCTACTGATCTTGAATCAATCCCGGAGATTGTGCAATCAATGGATCAATCATTCCATACCAGAGACTTGGACAATGTTAATTTAAGAATTCAACTCATTAAATCCATTTACAATATGCTCATCAATCATCAAAGTGAAATTGAAGAAGCTCTTTTGAAAGATTTCAATAAACCAAGGTTTGAAACGGTCACTCAAGAACTTAATCCGGTATTAGTAGAAACTCGTCATGTTTTAGATAACATCAAAACCTGGATAAAACCAACAACTCCAAGTTCAACCCCAGCTTTACCATTTTTGACCATGGGTAAGAAATTGGAAAAAATCCCATTGGGGACCATTCTTGTGATTTCTGCTTTTAATTTCCCTTTATATATTGGGATTCCTCCAATTGTTGGAGCTCTTGCGGCTGGTAATTGTGTAATTTTTAAACCATCTGAATTAACAGTTAATTTTACAAATATAATAACAAAGTTATTTGATCAATATATTGATAAAAGATATGTTCAAGTGATCAATGGAGGTATTCCAGAAACTACCAAACTTCTTGAACAAAAATTCGATAAGATAATTTATACCGGTAGTGGTAAAGTTGGTAAAATTGTTGCCAAAGCTGCTGCTAATCATTTAACTCCGGTTATTTTGGAACTTGGTGGTAAATCTCCAGCCATTTTATCAAATTCTTTGAATGATTCTCAATTGATTAAAGCTGTGAAAAGAATTATTTGGGCAAAATTCACTAATGCAGGGCAAATTTGTGTGGATGTTGATTATTTGTTAGTTGATGAATCAATTCATGATAAAGTTATTGAAATTATCAAAAAAATCGTTATTGAGTTTTATAAAGATGTTGATGCAAACTCTTTAACTTATGCTCATATTGGTAATAAAAATGGGTTTAATAGATTGATTAATTTGATTGGTAAAACAAAAGGTGTATTGATTACTGGAGCAGTTACTGATGAATCAAAAAATTACATAAGTCCAACTGTTTATACCAATGTTGATTGGAATGATGTCTTAATGGAAGACGAAATCTTTGGACCGATTTTACCAATTATTAAATATAATAACATTAATAGAATTACTGATTTGATTATTAAAAATCATGATACTCCATTGGCCGCTTATATTTTTTCCAATAACTCTCAAGAAATTCAAATTTACAAACAAAAACTTCGTTCTGGCTCATTATTTATCAATGATATCTTATTACAAAATGCCAACATGTCAATTCCATTTGGGGGGATTGGTACTTCCGGTTATGGAACTTATCATGGTAAAGCCAGTTTTGATGCATTTAGTCATGAAAGATTAGTATTGACTCAAAGTTATTGGACCGAACCGATTTTCGAAGCTAGATATCCACCATTTAATGATTTTAATCAAAGAGTTTTGACCGGAGTGTTTCATCCTTTGGGGACCAGTTTGGAATGGATTGAAAAAATCAAGTTCGGATTGGTGGGGTTTTTGGTCCTAATGGGGGGTTTCATTGGGAATTTTGTTAAGAAGTTTTTCTCAAATTAGTTAGTTCATACCATTTTTAATACATAAAATATAAGTTGATATTGTTGTCATGTAATCACTCTACTATTATGATTAAGAATGTAGTATTAGTTATGTATTTGGAGCAAAAAACGTCACACCAAGTTAATTACTTGATAAGAGTAGATGATCACAAAGAGTGATACCAAACCATTGAATTAGTATAATAATCTGCCAGTATACTCATCAACCCTATATATAGTTCAATATTTTAAATTGTGTAGTTACTTATTATGAATTGTTTAAGAGATTAATGTTTTTGAACCTCATAAACATTTATAAGGATCCAGTTTATTCTTGATAAACTGATATCATGAATATTGAGAAATATTATAAAATCAGAGCTGTTAAATGATTATAGTAAAACTTCTATTTTCACATATATACACCTCTCATCATAATTGGGTTTTGTTCCCAAATAGGCAAATCACCACACAGAAGTCTTTTGCGAGATTTTGCAAATTTTTCAATTTTCCAAACTTTGCGAGTCGGTTTTAGGGATTCTTTATAGTTTTGCATACAATTTTAGAGACTCTGGGAAATCCGCAGTACGGCCGTTCCGCAAAATTAGGAAAACTTCACTGAAGAAATAAATTTAAACATTATTGCCTAAAAGGGACACTTCAATCATTTGAAAATATTGCACGTGATCATTTTGACAGTCCAGCTTTATGTGATTTTTGATTTGTGTCAAGATATTCGATATATAAGATTTTATATAAATATCTTGGTATTGGGTCAGCATTTGAAAAACTTCATTGATGAGAAGGATTTAAAAATAACTAAGATCTATTGACTAAATGAAAAAACACGAACATCGAAAAAAAGCCACCTCAACTTTTACAAAATGAAACTATTTGATTTCTGGGACGCTGTGTTGATTGGACTCATACTGCTCCATTTAAAGGTGACTCCATATTCTGGCTCCTCAAACGGTCTCGAAGAGCATTTTAATACACAAGCAATCTATGATTTCATTAATCATGGTCTGAATAATATATCACAATTTGACCATTTGCAATGTCCTGGAGTACCTGAACCAACTTTTATTGGTTGCGGATTTTACGGTTATTTGACCAAATTGTTGTCTCAGTTCCTCAAACCTCAAGCTACTCAATTCCATTTACAATTATTAGTCAGAAGTTTACTTGGTTTATCTAATGCTATTGGATTTATTTATCTTCGTCATTCAATGATTTATATAGAAGAATTAGCTAATAATAATCCTATCAATTATCTGTCACCTTTAAGAAAAGAAGATGATGAAGTTGAAAGAAAAGAGGAAGATAAAATAGAAGAAATGGTTGAACCAAAAAACAGTTACACTGGATTACTTTTTGCTTTATTTCAATACTCACAATTTGAATATGTTCATAATTCATCAAGATTTTTACCTGCTTTTATTGCTTTACCATTAACTAATATTGCCTTTGGAAATGCTTTGAGAAGCAATTACCCATTTGCTTTTTTTTTATTAGGTTTTACTGGTATTGCACTTGAAATTGAAATTTTACTCTTGATGGCTATTTTATTTTTAACTAGCGTATTGATATTTCGTAAAGCTCCATTTTGGTCAAGTTTATCTGCTTCCTTATTGGGACTTTCTATTGGTGGATTATCAGTGTTAATACTTAATACTGCTTTATGGAAACCAGATGGATTTACTCTGTTTAGTCATTTATTATTTTTTTCAACAATTGAGATAATTCCAGAAGTCCCAAGATTCATTTATAATGTTTTTCACAAGCAAGTTTCTAATTGGGGAAATGAACCATTCAAAAATTATTTTATGACTTTTAGTATGAAATTTCTTCTCGAACCTACCATTTATTCGTTACTATTTATAGGTTCAGTTCGTGATTCAACAATACAATTAGATGGATTTAAAGTTTTGAGATCAACTTCTTTTTTACATACTTTAATCACGAGTTTTCACTCTTATAAAGTACTGAAATTTACTGTTAATGCTTCGCCTCTATTAGCTTTAAGTTTAAGTTCAACAATTATTGAAATTGTTAAAAGTTTTAAAAAAAAGTTATTTGGTAAAATTGTGGTAATTTTGATTGTACTTGCAAGTTTGATTCAATTTATCTTGAGTTTATTCACATTATACATGCATAGATTACATTATCCAGGTGGTAATTCCATAAGTTATTTTCATAATTACTTCATTGATAGATTAAATAATGGAAGTTTATCAAATAATAGTACTTATTCAGTTCATTTAGCTGGGCTTGCTAAAACAACAGGAATAAGTTCATTTGAAGAATTGCAGCCAGAATTTTTATCAAATAATTATAATGTCACCCTTATTTACGATAGATCTGAATCTAAAGATCTTGATTTGGATGAGTTTGAATTTTTAATTCGTACTTCAGTCCCAAAGAATCATGATAATATTCAATGGATCAAGATTATGAGTTATCGGTATGCTATGACATATGATATTGATAATTTCTTAATGATTGAAAATAAATTTGATCCTCTATCAATATACGTAAATTTAGGTAAAGAAATTTATTCCCAAGGGAATTTGAAGCCTTTGAAAGAATTCATTGACAATGGGATTGTGACCATAACACTTGCCAGAATTTATGAGAAACATTATCTTTTATAATTGATTATTGGTAAAGAGTTTAGTTATTTGATAATTTTCTGTATGCTGAGATTTTTGTTATGTAAAAAGATGACATCACTTTTACAATAATTGATGATTTTACTCATTAAAAAGGCAATTTTTTCAAATAAAAACTAAGTTATCATATTAATGTTCATATTGTTTTCAATTTGCTCACTTTTTGATAACGTTCATGATATTTTCATCAAAGCGTTGCTCGTAAATAGATAAACTGCTGATTTGTTTCCCAAAAAGGTTTCAAAAACTGCAAATCATCTATATACTGATCAAATTTTTTTTCGATATCATATACAATACAAATTTTAGTTTTAATGTTTTCAATATTAATAACCTTTGCCAATATCAAGAAGCTAAATCGTCAATTTAATATTTTTACAGCATTTTCTCAAAATTTAATATCTTTACTATAATCATTTAAATTATTTTTGAACTGAGGTTACCTTTTGATGAGCTCAATCACAGGGCTTGAAATCTCTCTATTGCAGAACCCAAGGATATCCCTAAATAACAATATTGCTTTTTAGTTAATGTAGATGAGAATATTAATGACAATGCAAGAAATTATTGAAGATGGATTGAATGTTAATGAAGCTAAAATTAATAATATTTGAACCAGAATAATCAATACGATTGATGCAATCTGTTTTTCAAGCTCAAACCAGACACTCTATTTTTTAAGTTCAAAAGAAAAAGCATCATTAACCTCGATTAACAGTATTCAAATCCAATTTTTGCTAAATTACCAAATAATGAACTGATTAATTTTGATGGTTTTACAACAACAATTCTGGGTGCATATGAGGGAAGTTACAGTAGTACTTTTGTATTAAAATGTTGGGGTTCATATATCATAAACATAATTCTTCCAAAAAGTTATTTTCCAAAAATGGGTAATTTGCTAGATTGTAAATCATCAATGATGAATACTTTTGAAAATCTTCCAATAAATCCAACACATTTATCAGTAATACTAGTATGTGTAATGTCACTAAGGTTTCCATATAATGTTTTATTTTTTTCACAAAATAATCGATCTATTTTTATAAGTGTATTAAAAATAAAATGAGAGTCAATTTTTTCAAATTTTTTAAACATGATAACCACATTTATTTTGCCACATACTGGGGTATTGATGATACTGTTTTAATCATATAGTATATCGTATTCTATGATTATTATCTACACGGAGCAGATTATATAAAAAATTCATTATTGATAAACAGCTGAACTTATCTTTAAACTTATCTTAAGCTTAGATTATAGATCAGTTATGTTTGCTATAGCTGTTTACTACCTAAAATTTTTACACGAGAGGATACTTTCAAGCACTTAAATTTTGAAAAAATGGTACTATGATTAGATAAAAGGAGCTTATTTTCTTCAAGCTGGGATTTTGTACAATGAATTTGTTGTGAATGCTTTTTGTATCGTTTAACAGGATTTCAAATATTGCTTTAATTGTTCGAGATGTTTTATTTTGTACTTACCTATATTGCTGTTTTAATTAGTTAAATGCAACTTGGAGAAATAATAATAATAATAACTATTTGACTTATAGGCAAGTCCGTATCCACACCTAAATACTCGAGTTTGGAGTGTATTTTGTAATATTAATTTATTCTATATAAGTTTTGACTTTTTTCAATAAATTTTGAAAGTTATACTATCGATACTTTATGAATCAATGACATTGGTACTTTACAATATTCACTCAATGTTCAGTATCATTTGCGCTCTTTTTGTAGATTAGTGGTTTTCAGAATTATGCCTGGTTAAGAATTTTGTAAACTTTATAGTTTAATGTTTTATGGAGTTGATGTTGGCAAGAAATAGTAAATAAAGGTGATCGTTGAAGTAATTATAAAAGATAGTAAATCTCCACATATTCTGGAGATGAAATGATAAGAAAGACTAATCAAATAAAATTCCATTAGCGGTTAAAAATGATGAAATACCCATTAAAGTCACTGGAAGTAATAATGGCCTTCTACCTAAGTTATCAACTAAATCAGCTATGGTAGATTTGTATTGGTTCATTTGCCTTAGGATTAGGATCAGTTCTATTTTTGTAATTTCTACTATTGCGATACTTCTTGTTATGGTAATTGACTTGATACAACTTTAGTGAATGTTTGCTGAGCAGAACATGATAATACCTAAGGCAGATATAATTTAACGTTTATTCTTATCAATGTTCTATTATATATTTCTAACTTTATTAACTGACTATACTCATTACAATATGTTTGACCATTTTAAAACAACAGATATTTAGAAACAATAATATTATTTCCTTATCTTAAATATGTTAAGATAAGTTGAATGGAGCGAACTTATTGATAATGATATTTTTAAAATGGAAAGTCAAAAATCAGTCTGAAATAAATTACAAGGAACTGAAATTAAAGTTTATAAGTTTTATAATTCACTATATCATATAGATTGTAAATTTGAAGTACGCACTCCGGAACTCAAATTTGTTATTATCAAGACTCTCTATTCTCGATGTCAATTAATCATTTATTTATTTAGACTTGTGATTTAGAGATGACGCGGAGACTGAATTGAATTCTATTAAAATGAATATTCTTACAACTAATTTTCATCATTTTGAAAATATAAATAATATTCAAAATAATATTCAAAATCCTTTTACATAGTGAAAAGCAATTATAATAATTCTAACGCAAAATACCATTCTCTAAAAAATTCACATCCTTTAATCTAATCATGATACAGTTTTTCCAAATTAAGTGCTCAAAGGCATGTAAAAAGTTTTAGTACCAAAGTTGTATCCAAGTATTTTTTGATCTATAACTGAAGCGCACACTTAACGCTTAACAGTTGTTCAATGATAATATAATGGATCTATGACTAAATTTATTTATAACAATCAAATAATTATAGTATCTTATAACTATCCTTTTTTATTCTCAACTTTCGAACAGCTATAAATCCCTTCTAGTTGCTGAATTGTAAGACTTACTTTTAATAATAATTTTTTTTGCAAATCTTTATGGATTAAAGTTACTATACCATTTCCCAACAATTGTATCAATCCAATTTTTTGAACCAAATTCCAAAATATTCAATTGTCTTAATTCTTTAACTTTCAACCAACTTAGAAACAAATTAACAATATCTTTAATTACAACAACAATAAAACAACCCAAAAGGTTTCTCAAAATATCCAGTTCTTCTGGATTAACTCCCAAATTACATAATTTTGGAATTTTTTTTAAAACTAAATCTGATATTAATACCCCAATATGTGGCCAAATAAATGTGGTTAACATTGTCAAAAAAATTGATTTTCGAACTAAAAGTGTTGAAAAATCTCTAGTTAAGCAATTATACAACTCCTTTCCCCAAATTTTGAATTTGAGTTTTACTTTTTCTTTGAAGCTTGTACTTTTCTCTTTTAATTTTTCTTCATTTGTTTCAATTTCTAGTAATTCCAATTCCAGAAAATTCTCAGCGATAAATTCATGATGTTTCAAAGTTAACATCATTTTATAGTAAACTCTATTGAATGTCAACTTAAATAAAACGTCATAAATGAATTTAAATTGTGGTATCAATCCAATAATGATTTTTGGTTTCCAAAAATTTTTCATAATAAAAGAAACTTGATTTTCATCGCCCATGGCTATTGCCAGTGAAAATGAATTTTTGAAATACCGACCAAAAAATATTATTCCCAATGTAGAATTTATAGCGTTAAATGGATATCTTAACGACATCAAAGATATTGGTATAAATGGTAGATATGTTGGATTCGTTGAACGATTTGCAAAAATATTTATTATTGATGGGAAAGATTTATTATTATTGATATTAAACAATTTTGGTAAGTAACTTTTTGGAAAAACTGTATTTATGATATCTGAACCCCAATTTGCCAAAAAAAGATAACTACTGGAGATTACTCCGAATGCCCCCAGAATCAAAATCAGCAAAATTAATGACCAGTTAGCAGTTTGTATAAACACTGATTTTGTATCACCAACCAAGTTGATTAGTTTATTATTTGGTAATTGGGCAAAGATTGGATATGAACATTGTGGACATTTTATTGAAATTAATGATGTGTTATTATCTTCATTTTTGTTATGTGAGATTAAAGAACGGATTGCATTGATTAGTCTGTTCCAAATATTGTTATTATTTATTTGCTCTTCAACAATTTCTTGTAAATTTTCATCAATGTCATTTTCCTGAAAATCCTTACCAAATTTTTCTTTACCAATTTTGAGAATTTCACTTTGTGCTTCCAATGGAATGTCTTTGAACTCAATTGGAATTTTGTCAGAAACAATCGTAAATTTGTTATCATTAGTAAACAACCATCTTGTTAAACAACCTCGATGAGCCATTAGTGAGCATCGACAAACTTTGATAAAGTCGGAATCATGATGATTGATATCATCAATAAATGGTGGTGGATCTAGTGCTGATCCAAGACAAATCCAACATGTTTGAGTGTCATCTTCCATGGTTGTTGAGCATAGGATTGATTGATAACTTTACTAACCTGAGTTCCTTGTGATTTCCTTGAAAACCAAATTGTTTAAAAAATGAAAGTTTTGAACCCTGGGATGTAGCCCATGAAATGGTAACCTCAGTTAGTAATAAGTCAAATGACTAAAAGAGATTTGAGTATTTGAATAAAGCGGTAATAAATAGTAGATTAAAGATTTGTTCTCTTGTTAACTCTGGGAATTATCATCACTTGAATTGTAATTAACAATTAATACTCAAATATGTATTGTATATGATAACGATATACTTACGATATACTTACAATAGCAACTTTTGACATTGTGAATCTTCAAACTGGTACTCTTGTTTAATAACTTAATACAATCAATATCTAACAGTAAAACTTCTCATCCGAGTTAATCACAATGATTTATAATCTTAAAATTTGAGTGCTAATCTAATCACTAACATTCTGTCAAATGAAGAAAGCCCGAGCCAATAATAAAGCTTTTCTTATAATCTCTTCTTTAATGAATTGTTTGATCAATATGCTACTTTCACATGCTGTTTGATCCCATAAAAATCTATCAACTGCGAGGTTTGACAACCAACTTTATGTATTTTGGTTCTGTGTTATTGACAATGCATAATCTTGTTTGTGTAAAGTTGAAAATTTATACTGTAAATACTGGCTGAAGTCCTCAGTTTTTGATTTATTCTCTTCTCTTTAAACTTTTTTTGAATACCTTCTCACCATTAATTGATCCAGCATTATTGCTTCCATGGTATTGTTTACTTTATGTTATACTGTTACATTTTGCCATGATTATTCCAATAATTTTACTGTTATTACATATGGACCAAATTATTGATTATTTGTTTTCTTTCTTCCATTCTACTACAATATTTCTTTTTTAGTTTTGCTGAGCCCCTCTTCACTGTGTTTTGATCCATTATTGATGCTTTGCTGGTATTGTTTACATTATTCTATGACTGACAGCTGCTACAACTTGCCATGACTATTCCTATATTTTTACTTTGTTTACTCTATTTATTCATTAGTGATAATTGCTCTGAGTTCTTGTGCTATTGTTCTTGTGCTACTTATTTTTTATATTCTCTTGCTACGATTTTTGCTACTACTTACTATCAACTTTTCTATTTTTCTTCTAACTATTTTTCTAATAACTTTGCTTTTGTCTTACTGCCAATCTTTCTGATCAGCTGCTCTTTCTATTGCTACTGTTGTTACTGTTAATTTTTTCATCTTTCTTCTAATAATCTTGCTAAAACTTTTTCTAACTCAACTGCTGTATCTTCTACTCTTTTTCTTGCTATTATTATTTTCTTTAAGTGTTTTTCTAACGACTATTCTAGTTTTTTTGAATTTTATTTTGCTACATTTTTGCTCTGGTCATTGGTTCTACTGATTTTAGTTCTGGGGGCATTCGCAGTAATCTCCAGTAGTTATCTTTTTTTTGCAAATTGGGGTTCAGATATCATAAATACAGTTTTTCCAAAAAGTTACTTACCAAAATTGTTTAATATCAATATTAATAAATCTTTCCCATCAATAATAAATATTTTTGCAAATCGTTCAACAAATCCAACATATTTACCATTTATACCAATATCTTCAATGTCGTTACGATATCCAATTTATGATTTGAATCTCATATCTGGAATGATCTTTTTTGGTGTGTATGTTAAAAACGAAAATGAAGTCTTTGCTAAAATGTTCTTGAGGCCAAAAATTATTATTGGAACACTCTCGCAACTTAAAGTAATTTATGATCTACTATCTAAGTTAACATTTAACAGAATTTATAATAAAATGATGTCAACTTTAAAACACCATGAATTCATCTCAGAGAACTTTGTGTAATTGGACTTGTTAAATCTTGAACTATTTCAATTTGTGTTAGACGAAAAAAATACTAGTTTTATGGGAAAATTGAAAATCAAACTTAATATTTGGATATTAGAATTTCACAATTGTTTAACCAAAAATTTTTCAAAACTTTATACTAATTTCAATTCATAAGTAGATAAAGGAAGTGTTATTGAGAATAAATCATAAAATTCAAATGTTGGAAGGGCTTTGTAGCTATCCAAAAGGTGACAACGACAGAAGAGACAATAAGTAATATTTGATTAGTACTTATAGACTATTATCACTGATCAGCTATTGACCTCTTTGAGGGTGTGCCCAACTTATAAATCAGAAACTTCTTAGATGCAACTGTTTACATGAAAATTTGGTAATATGAATTGATAAAAGGATCAGAATTTTAGAGAATAGTATTTTGTATTATAATTTATTACATTGGTTAAAACAATTCCAGTTGTTGATGCGACTGTTCTAACTAATTCTATGATAGCTGTTGATAATTTTATTTTCATTACATACGGAGATTTAGTAAAAAACCATTGACTAAGTAAGTTATTTATACTTCAATTATAGCTAAATCAATAAAACAATGATCAGGTTTGCGGTGTATTTCATAATACTGATTTATTCTCAGTAAGTTTGACTCTTCTCAGTATTATCTTAAAGTATATCATACCATTAATTCAATGTGGTAAAAAACTTGATGAATTACGAGTATATCCAAAATGTGAGTATTGTAGTATAACAAAAATTGATCCAGTATAAAGTTTCACTGATTCAGCTTCTTATTATTTGATTTCTTCTTCTATTTTATACTTTTGGTATTCTTCCTTCCTGAAAATTGAGAGATAATAGATAGGATTATCATCAGCTAATTCTTCAATATAGATCATTGAATGACGAAGATAAATAAATCCAATAGCATTAGATAAACCAAGTAAACTTCTGACTAATAATTGTAAATGGAATTGAGTAGCTCGAGGTTTAAGGAAGTGAGACAATACAATGGTCAAATAACCATAAAATCCACAACCATTAAGAGTTGTTGGGATTGCTCCAGGAAATTGCTCGTGATCGAATTGTAACAAACTATTCAAACCATGCTTAATTACTTCATAAATTACTTGAGTAATGTGAGATTCTTAGAGCGGAGAGTATGGTTCTACCATCAAATGGAGCAGATTGATTCCAATCTAAATAGCGTCTCAAAAATCAAATAGTTTCATTTTGTAAAAGTTGAGGTGGCTTCTTCTTGATGTTCGTATTTTTCATTTAGTCAATTGATCTCAGTTATTTTTGAATCCTTCTCATCAATGAAGTTATTTAAACGCGGACCCAATATCAAGATATTTATATAAATTTTATATATCGAATATCTTGACACAAATCAAAAATCACATAAAGCTGGATTGTCAAAATGATCACGTGTAATATTTTCATCTTCATTGAAATTTCCTTTTTAGGCAATAATGTTTAAAAAAAAGTTTAAAATTGATTTTTCTGAATTTGCGGAACGGCCGTGCTGTTGATTTCTCCAGTTTCTTAAAGAATTGTGTGCAAAATTATAAGAAAATGTCTGAAGACCGGCTCGCAGTTTTTGGATAATTCAAAAATTCAAAAATGTCAAAAAAACACCACAAAGTGAGATTTTGCCTATTTGGGTATATATACCAATTATTATGAAGCAAAAGTTGTTTGTAAACAATCACTATCTTTTGGAACTCAACAATTTTCATATTTGAAAGGTTATTAAGATAGCTCAATGAATCAATCCCTTGTTGTGAAAACTCACGAGGACTCAAATTTATTAAGTATCAGTAATTATACATTCTAATTTATGACATATTCTACCATGTTTTATTAGTGTAACACTATTGTAATAACAACATGACTACAGCCAGGCAAGTGCAATAAGTTACTCAAATTAGAAGGTTAATTATAGAGAAACTACATATTGGGAACAATCTCATGATGTTGTACGATAAAAAGGAGAAATTTTCAATATTAATTTATATGATTTGATAAAGCATTATGAATCTAATAAAAAGGACAATTGAAAATTAAAATCTTAATTTGGATTGTATGGTATCTTTTACTCAATTTTTAGGACGTCTTACTGAAAATGTGAAAAAATAATCTTCTAAGTACTGACAGTCTTAGCTTTATTTTTACAATTACAACGTAAAAGCAAAACATACTGTATCCAGTTATAATATAAATCAAGGCATAAAAACTTTACTGTATCCTTCAATATGTTGACGACAGCAAACACAATTTTCAAAATCTCTAATTGCTAAACTTAATCGACAATTATCACAAATTGCAAAACATCGACAAGGCCAAATTATAATTTGTCTTGGTTGAGTTTGACAAATGACACATGTGAACTGATTAATAATTTGTTTATCATAATCATTTGTATCATCGAATTTAAAATTTTTTCTTTCTTTTGAAATAATTTCATAAATCTCATTAATGTCTGATTTATTATGAATATTTGAATTTAATTTCTTAAATAATGATCTAGTCACTGGTTTTTGTAAATCATCAGTTAAGTCTTGTGATAAATGATATGATAAAATATCTTTGAATTCATCATCATTATTTTTGCTCAACAAAGAATAAATTTCTTTTGATTCAAAAACTTCTGATAGTATAACACTCTTATTCTCTTCGTCATTTTCTTCAATTTCTGAATCATATTCCAACGGTTCTAATTCTTCATCAATTTCGTCATCTTCAAAATCAGAAGTTTCATCAATTTCTGGATCTAATGATCCTTTTAGTAATTGATTATAATTGATTACAATTCCGTTTTCATTTTCTTTTGCAAATGATGACAATTGGCTATAACTTTTTTTAATAATTTCATTTTTTTCTTTCAAAATTTCTTGTTGTTTTTTGATAAATTTTCTTTTAAATAAATAAGTATAAACAAATTTGAAGAAAAAAGTTAAAATAATCTTATATTTATCAGCTTTTTCAGTTGGAAAACAAATGTCTTCTTCAGAATTTGCTTTTGATCTTCTATCTTCTTCGATTAAATCTTTTAATGCTGGAGGAGATAATAATAAATTTTCATAACCTTTAATTTTATTGGACTTGAATTTCTTTTTTTTATTAACAGCGGCTTCAATTTTTTGTAACTCTGAGTCTAACCAATTCGATTTTGGTAAATTAATATAGGATAATTCTTTGATGTAAGATTGTTTTGTAGTAGTGGCTAATGATAAAATACTAATTTTTGTTGATGCAGTATTAAAATCGCCAGAATTTGTAATATTCAAATTCTCAAAATCAAATTTTGAGAATGACATTGATGGTTCAAAATTTTCTGGTGAAAGAATTTTTGCACTCAAATAAAGTAAACCACAAAAACAATTCATTAAAAATATGAAGGCTTGAGGCAAAATTGAGCAATTCAATAATATTGGGAATCCTAAAATCTCACCAGTTATAAAACATGAAATATAATAAATTAAAAATGAGATACCAATAATACATGAAATAATTAATCTATATTCATTTAAGTCAAATAACTTCAAAGAGTGAGTTGAAAATTGATTCAAAACCCCACATAATGCAACTACTAATAATTGAATAGTAGGTCCGCTATAATTCTGGCGATCCAAATTTTTGGTTTGATCAAATTCGTGAAATGCAAAAGTGAGTTCAAATAATGTTAAAGAACTATCATAATTCGGAGTACTACCCGAAGTTGCTGAACAGAAAGTTTCAATAAATTGACTCAAACATAATCTTATATATAAAGGCCAAAGAAACTCAGTTGATGGACCAATAACTCCAAATCTTTTACTAGTATAATCAATACTAGCACCAGGTTTACTACCCACAATTACATGGGTAGTATTATAAACTCTTTGAATGAGGCTGACATTATAATTAGCGGGAGCAAACATATAATTCTTAACAAAAGCTTGAGTAGCATCATAGTTTAAAAATTGAGTTTGATTAGAAATAAGTTTATTGAACCAAGGTGAATAACAATTGAAACAAATTAGAATTCTTTGTAAATCAATCCCTAATAAATAAAGAGCAAAAACTCGTAAACTTATTTTTAAAGAATTTGAAAAAAAAGCTCTCCAAATCCCTGGTTTGATTTTATTAATAAAGATCTTTTGCCAAAGTCCAATTGATTCTTCATCATAGTCATTATTAATTTCCACAATATTTTGATGTGAATTTGGAGGACGACGAGAATTATTATTAACTGAAGCAAAAACCATTGTTCTATTGAGAATTATCGCCAAACTTATACAAGCAAAGGTATACCTGGACACAAGATAGGAGAAGAAAAACTCCAAAATTGTTCTGAGGGGTTCCCCAATATAATCATCATTTGGAACCAGAGTCGTTTGATTAATAAAACTGGACGGGGAGTTCAATAAAAGCGATGAGCCATTGAATGCCAGCGACATGATGTTCAATGACTCAAGTTCTTTGTAGAACCGAATAAACCGCTAAAATTAAGAGTTGGTTTTCGAAGAGGTTTATAAAGTCGGTTAAACTCTTCTCCATAAAAAATCGGTTATCTACGGTCACGTGATCTGGCGTTGTATGTTTTTAATTTCAATAATAAACAAAGAAGAGTTTGAAAGAATTTATGAAAAAAGCACTAGAATGATTCTAAATGTGGTCAGTGTCTTAATCAATAATAACAGATCGAAAATTTATTTGTATGGATAGTTAATCGCAATATTTTGAATTTTTGGGCGTGCCGGGAAACCCCAGAAAATCACAATTCGATCACAAAATCACAATAAATTGAATCAAATTGCAAACCACAGATCGAAATTTATCAACGAAATGTCCAAGATCACTTTGCCAATCCCTGATCTTCGTTTCGAAAACTCTTTCAGACGCTCTCTTCGCAACTACGCCAAAGCTTCCCAAAAAACCGAAAAAATTAGCACCACCAGTGCTGAGAAACAAGATGATCTTGAGTTGACCCCAATAACAGAACCCATTACTCTTGGAGTGGTCTTGTATGCAATCATTAAGGACCAAGTCATTATGCAATTTGTTCTGGGCTTTGGAATGGCGGTTTTTTTCATGTTGTTGACCCCATATCTTAGATATTTGGCTAATTCAGGGAAAAGATGGGGGCTTTTTACTAGAAATAAATTGGTGAATGTCTTTAATAGCATTGGTATACTGAGTTCAAGAAAAACCAAATACATTCCAAATTTTGCCCTTTAATGCTGGATTGATCGATTAATTTGTGTAATATAATATAACTATAGATTCAATGCTGATTTTGCACTTTTATTTTGTAGAGAAAATTCGTTTTGTTGACGACAATGAACCCTGTTAGAACTGTTAAAATTTGTCTAGTGAAACCTTGATAAGTTTATCAAAATATTATTTTCTCATATGATTTCAATATTGACATCTGTCTGAACTAAAAAGAATATCAATAAATGTCTTTTTCTTTTATCTATTTTATAACAATTCTGCTTCAGCTACCAACTCATTCCTATCTATTACTTACTAATTACTTATCACCTATTTTATCCCTTCAATAAGCCTCTGCAATTGGTGGATTTTGGGTGATTTCAAATGATCCAGGTCACATGCAAGGCTCCGGGTTTCGGTTTTGTGTGTGGCAAATCCGTAATATTGCTATAAAAGGATGCTCATCGCCTGCTCCTTTTCCTCTTATCTTTCTTCTTTAGATACTCTTTATCGCCCAACTCTCCCCTTAAATACACCATCATGAAACTTTCATCCACTGTTCTTTCTGCCCTCGCTGCTGCTACTGTTGCTCAAGGCTTGGTCATCCCTTCTCTTGACGCTTTTGTCTCTGAAATCGAAGACATTTTACTCGAAGCTAACCCAAGAAATGTCGTGGTTCTTTCTCCAAAACAAGTTTCTAATCATATTAAAGAAGTCGTTGATCACAATTCGGCTGCTGACAATGCCAATGTCGAGGTTCCAGTTGTTACCAAGGCCACTAATCTCATTCCAAACCGTTACATGATTGTTTTCAAAGATGGGGTTAGTGCTGACGAAATTTCTTTCCATCAAACATGGATTGAATCTGAACAAGTCACTGCTGCTGGTAAGTTGTTTGAACAAGAACCAAGCAATGAATTCTTTGTCTCTGCTTCTAATTCTCCATTAAAAAGTGCCACTGGTGGTATTTTACACACCTTTGGAATTGATGGGGTTATGCAAGGTTACGCTGGTTACTTTTTAGATTCTACTATTGAATTATTAAAAAAAAATCCTTTGATTAAATATATAGAACAAGATTCTATTGTTCACACCAATGATTATGATGTTCAAAATGGTGCTCCATGGGGTTTGGCCAGAATCTCACATAGAGATTCTTTAAATTTGGGATCTTTCAATAAATATCTTTATGATGGAGAAGGCGGTAAAGATACTTTAACTTATATTATTGATACCGGTGTCTTAGATACTCATGAAGATTTTGAAGGTAGAGCCAAACTTATTGCTGACCTTCCAGGTGATGGTGTTTTAGATGGTAATGGACATGGTACTCATTGTAGTGGTACTATGGGAGGCAAAACTTATGGGGTTGCTAAAAAAGTACATATTAGAGGGGTTAAAGTTTTAGGAGCTAATGGTAGTGGTTCCATGAGTGATGTTGTTAAAGGTGTTGAAGTCGCTACTAAAGATTATTTGGCAGAAATAAAAAAAGATTCCAAATTAAAAGGTGCATCTGCTAATATGTCTTTAGGTGGTGGTAAATCACAATCTCTTGATGATATGATTAATGCTAGTTCTAGAGCTGGTTTAGTTATTTCTGTTGCTGCCGGTAATGAAAATCAAGATGCCTGTAATACTTCTCCAGCCGCTGCTGAATTAGCCATTACTGTTGGTGCTTCAACAATTTCTGATTCTAGAGCTTATTTCTCCAATTATGGTAAATGTGTTGATATTTTTGCTCCAGGTTTGAATGTTTTATCTACTTATATTGGCTCCAATACTGCCACTGCCACTTTATCTGGTACTTCCATGGCTTCTCCTCATGTTGCTGGTTTATTAGCTTATTTCATTTCATTAGCCCCAGAGTCAAAATCTGCTTTTAGTACTAATGGCAAAGCTACTCCAGCTCAATTAAAAAAAAATTTAATTTCCTATGGTACTGAGGACGTCATTTCCGATGTTGGTAGTGGATCTCCAAACGTTTTGGCTTACAACGGTGCTGGAGGAGACTTGTCACAATTTTGGTCTTCATCTTTGTTATAGATTAAACATGCTTTTTTACATCTTTAGCAATCAGGGGTTTTAGTTCTATAGTCAGGTAGTTTATTGTTTTTTGTTAAGTAATTAGGTAGGATATATTTAAAACAATTATACATGGGTTTTTCTTTTGTTTTTCACTTAAATAAGTATAGTAGAGAATTAATATAAATGTTTATTGTAGAATTATTTCATTGTGGGGAACTCATATTGAAGTGTGTTTAAGATTAGAATCCTTTCAATCAAGTGGAGAAACCTCCTTTTTTTAAGTCAGTGGAAAATGTCCAAAGTACTACTAATAATGTTCATAATAATTAATAACTATTTTTGACGTGCGTTTTTCTATCCAATGAAAGGTGACATTAATGACAAGCGACCCCCAGAATTCTTGTAACACTTAATTATGGTCTATTTGGCCACACAAGCAAATTCAGCTTGCACATTGAAGCTGCCCAAAGATAATATTACTTATCAGCTACATCTCTGTTAAAGCCAAAGACTTGTGCTTTCTCATTTACTTCCCAATACCCAAATAAATCAAAATTCGATCAACGATGGGGGCGAATTCCAAGTTATAGAGGTTTCAGTGGCTCCACATGAATCATCACCAAAGCGACTTCGTTCTCCTCTCGTCAAGTCTTATGATAGTTCTTCAAAAGATTTGTGAATAATTCTAAAACTGGTAAACATTGGGTTAATGATCAATTTAAAATTACAGAAAATGAATTGGAAAGTTTGATCTAACCATGTCTTTAAGAATGGAGAGTAGACTTTTTGCTTCTCCAGTTTCTCAAAAAGCTTTTACTTTCACATATATGATATCTCAAACTATTCTTCAAAATACAATAGCTCAAGATTATACGATGAATCAAATTAATCTACTCCAGGAGTTGATGGTGGAGTGGTGATTTTCCCTTTATAATTGTAGTAATGTTTTAAACCTAAAATTAAACTTGAAATTATTGGGAATTGGGGAGGTTTGGTGAATCTATGCCATAATGTCAATTATTTATGAAAGTTGGTAATAGTTAGTTAATTAAATAGCTAAATAGTTATATGTGTCTTGGTCTAGTAAAAACCTTAACACCATCTCAATTTTTCTTCGCAACTTTTAACATTAAACATGTCAATCAATCAGGGCTTAAAGTTCAAATACTTTTACAATGTCAAACAATAAATACAGTCAGTCTCAAATCACCTCAACAGCTAACGAAGAATATGCCAAAGTTTGCTTTTGCTTAAGAGAAACTCGCGAACGTGAATAAAGATTATTTTGTTATATCAGGGTTCTGATGTCATTAAAATTCGATTTAGTTGCGGATCAACTTCAATCTATACAACGTCAATCTTTTTACAGTAAGCCGCCGATAATAAATGACAAACTTGTTTAGCTGGTAGCTAGAGGGTGATTTGGAGTTTTTGGAAAATTAATTGTAAAAAAAAATCATAAAGTCAATTAAATTCCTTTATTACCTATTTATCATTATCATCTAAATTCATGGACTTAGCCGGACTTTTAATTATTGGTACAGTTTATCTTGTTGGGATTTATATAATAAAGTCTGAGATGAATCAAAGCAAAGAGATTTCTGAACATTGAAGTATGCAGGTAAATATGGTACCCCTAAAGAAAAAGATTTTGAGGATGAATCTGAAATGGAAATTAAATGATTCAAAGCAATCTTTCTTCAATTATTGAATTTTTTGTATAGCTATCAATATACTTGGTGATTTGCTAAGATTTTTTATTGTAAAATTTTGAAACCTTTCAGAAAACTCAAGTAATGTTTCTTTATCTTGATTTTCATCTATAAAAATCTCATCAACTCGGAACGTTATATGATAGAAACAAAATGGCTAGTCTGTTTAATCATAACGAAATCTCTGTTATCGAAGCCAAGCAAATTATATAAAGTTAAAAAAAATTTATTGAAAGATTGCAAAGTCGAATTGGATCAGAAAAGATGAATCACTCCAAGATTCAAAAAAATTGAAATACTAAAGTTGAGAAGTTAAATATATTGAAAATCTAAATAGTATCAGAGTTAGGATTCAGCAAAATTGGAAAATCAGAAGATTAGACTCCTCTTATTTGAAAGACTTTGAAGGTAATAAAGTAAAACAATTGGACTCTCTACAAAGTTTGGTGTCTAAAAACATAGATATTAATTGCTTTTAATATATTTGGTGGCACTACTTACCAGTGGGCGCTGATACTTTTTTACCATGTTGGTTGCAAAATTAGTCCATCGACAGACCACGAGCCATCATGTTTTTATTTACACATCGGTTCTAGTTTTGGGGGTTCATCCTGATTTCGGCACAATAAAGTTCACAGAATAAACCAATTAGTTAGGAGAGTTTTGAAATTAGAAGAATATATGTGACTAGCTAAGAATACTCAAATTAAATCAAACAAGTTCTCTGTTCTAATATGCTTATTGACAGTAATAGTAATTTTTTCATATAAGGTAAAGTTTTGAAATCACTATATTTCTAATAAGCAATTTTTGGTCTACAAAGCTTGGCTGCTTCTTTAAATTCATTGGTGTTAGAAAAGAATCAAAAACTTTTCTAAGGAGAAAAACTACAATATTTGAAAAATTATTGCATTGACATTAAAGGTAGCCCTGGGAAATTTATTATAAAGGATCACTATTAAATGAGGGTTTAAGTTTAAAAATCAATAATATAGTATATTTTTGAGAACTATTGTTAAAGGTTGATTGTTTGATTATTTTATTACTCAAGATATTGTTTTTTTAATCCATCAATTCTTTTGTGTAAGTTTTGAATATATTTGATATTTTCTTTTCTTAAAGTCCTTAGACTTTCAATTCCATAATGTTCGATTTCATCAAGTAACATTAATTTCTTAAGTAAAGTTTCTTCAAGATAAAGATAAGTATAATTTAATTGGTCTAATTCCTTATTGGATTCTTTGACAGCTGGAACTTTTTTCTTACTCTTGGACTTTGAATTTTTTTTCAGTTTTTTTTTAGACTTAACTGATTCTTCATCTTTTTCAGTATGTTCTTCAAAATATTTTTTTAAATCTTCTTCAAAATTTTCAATTTGGGGTAAAACTTCATTATTAACATTATTTTTAATATCAATTAACTTTTTGTGGGAAATTTCTTCAGGTGTTTCTTTCTTGAGTGCCTTCTTCTTTTTTTTCTTCTTATCAACATTTTTGTTTGATTTACCAAAAAGAAAATAGAACATTGTAGCAAGAGCAATTATAATCCCACTGTTGATCACAATTTGTGAACTAGTAGATTTGATGATTTGATCCTTAGTTAGGTATTTCAACAACAATTCGTTGTTTGCTAAATAGTCTTGGGTATTCACGTGAAAATGCTCTAAGGAGGTTTGTAAATCAATTGGATCAAAAGATACCATCTTTAACTGATTTAATAATTGATTCAGACAGTTTGTGAGTTTGTTGAGTTTTTTGGCCACTGTGAATTTCTTCAAAATTAACATCCCTACACCAATTACATAGATTGAGCTCATTTTTTCAGTTTTGCATAAATAAGTAATTTATTAACTCAACTTATGATAAGACAGGTCATTGCTGGTGAGGAATATTGAATTTTCCTACTTGGTTCTGAAATGAAATTGTTCAACATTTCAACATGGGCTGGTTTTTTTCCACACTTTTACTTATATCCTTACTTCTTGCACTATAATTTACATCACAATTTACAATCAATAATAAAACAATTGAAATCAAAAATGTGTCAATTTAAATGAATCAAAGCACCCTGAATCAAAACAACAAATGCAAAAACAACGTAGCATAACAAAAAAAATGATAAAGAAAACAACTAACTAGCATTCAGCTCCATTTGTTTTCTCAATCTCGTCATTTTTTTGGCATCATATTCGGCTTGTCTTTTATCGAATTTCAAATTAGCCTTTTTTCTCAAACTCTCACCATATTTATACACATAAAATGGGAAAGGAATACCCAAAACAATCCCAGTGAAGAAGAAAATTGTATTACCCCAGCCATAACCAATGTCTCTATACATTTTTGGAGCAAAAATTGGAAAAGCAAACCCAAAAAACGAACGGAATAATGATAATGCAGCATTTGAAGAAGCAGAGTATCTTGGATTCATATCCACCACATAATTAGTTAAAAATGAAAACATTCCTGTGTAAAAACCAGTATAAAGGAAAACCCCAATACATGGACAAAACCAAAAAGTCTTGTATTGAACACACCAACCATAAATTAATAATCCTATGGGACAAAAAATTCCACAAAGATAAAGTGATTTGATTCGAAATTCTGGTTTAGCAACCCCATTATTGGCTTTAGTTAAAGCTTGATATTCTCGATTATTAACGTAAACCCAAATTGGATTGAAAACTAAATAACCAGCCCCAACACTGAAA